>LD347134.1:104647-127524 GCA_001465055.1 Ptychodera flava | reverse complement strand
TTAAAAGTCTGTGACTTTCTTCAATGTAATCTGTTTAATTTGATATTTCTATTCCATTTCCCCTGTCTTTATCGAATGGTTTTATGGTAATGTTATGGTTCAATTTGGTGTTTTAATGGCATTTTTTCTGCCTATATTAGGTTAGATTTGGTTGTATTGAAATGAATTTCGGAATTTTCCAGGAATAAATTTTAAGCTTCTATTCAATGTTATTTCAGGAGTTATCACAATTGGAACTAATTTGGGATAATTGGATGGTGACGTAATGTCGATTGAATCTTCAAATGTAATCCAATCTGTTTTTCTTTGATATTACACACTTGTTTTAATGAGTAATTTGCGATACTACAACATTCAGCTATATGGCACCGAACATGTACACTTTTCAGAAATTCGCAAAATATGAAAATCCAATTATCCCAAATTAGTTCCAATCGTGCTGTTTATATTCCGAGAGATATTTTAATACATTTAGTGTTCTTAGGGATTTGTATTTGGTACGCCTGTTTGCGTCTTATTTTTTGTTTTTTTCTTTAATTAATTATTTTCTTTTGCTTCCATTATCAGAGAAGATTTCCTCAATCTGTTAAATTTTCTCTGTGTGTATTTTGAATATGATAGCGGCCTGGCCATCGTATTTCAATGGTAGTTCTTTGGCTGAAATATTTGGTGGCCCTGAAAAAGAGCCCTTTGGTTTGGTTTGGGGAAGTAGTTTTTTGTACGTAACAACTTATATTTTGAGTTTATCAGTAAGTTGTTATTTGACTTCTTCTTCGAAACGTCCGAGGAGCTTCTTTGCGTGTTGTATTTGGTCTCTTTCTGTTAGAGATTGTATTCCTTGTAAGACTGTTGTGGTATTTTCGTTTGCCAGTTATTAGACCGGTTATATTTGTGTTCGGGCACGTGTATAATGTTGAGAGAGCTGTATGAAACACGGAGCCTACTTTACCTCGTTGTAAACTTTTTGCTTCGCCATAGTGTCCCAACACTGTGTCCAAAATTATAGAAGACGAAAATATAAAACATATTACGAGTAACATAGGAAAACACTGAATATCCGCAAAAGTAGTATGGTGTGTGGAGCTGCCTTCCCCTTTTCCGCACCAATTCATTTAGCATTCATTGTAGCATTGCTTATAATCTACCTTGGTACAGTTCAAGCTTTCCTATAAAATTTGGTTTATGTGTTAATTTATGCAAATGAGAATTTAAAAATGAGTCTTTAAATTTATTCATCTATGATTACTAACCTTTTTTTAGTTGAAGCACTAATAGAAATGTGCTTTTACTAGCAGACTCTAACAATATAAAGCCTACTTCTACTGCTTCCAATGGTAATTTGTGATAATTGGCGGCCATTTTGTTTATGCTAATTATCTAAAATTGCTCAATACTGACAGAGATCCAGTAACTATTTTTTTCACTTTGGTTATCTTGACAAGCAAAATCCGGTTTAAAAAAAACTTAAGACCCTAACACAAGGTTCGGGACAAAAAGTGGATTTGGCTGCCGGACTAATATACTGTATACATTGTACAGTACTGTAAACTACCAAACTTTAAGAAACGATAATTTTGAAAGACAATAAATGAATTATATTACATTTTTATCAAGTCTACTGGCAGAACTTGTTTGCATGTTGAATCATGTTGATTCTTTCCCATTTACCCGCGCAGGAAGAAGTGAAGAAGATCTTTATCTGTCTTTGTCGTCAGAAATGCCACAACTACGTCGTAGTCACTCGAATCACGAGCCGAATTCAAATGAGAAGATACGACACCACAGATATCAACACAACTATACGATCACTGAGCAGCTTCAGGTCATCGGTTCTGTCCAACTCAAAGAAGTGAACAATTTTAATTTTTCGTGCGAGAAAATTCAGTTGTGACGGAATTCCCACCAAGAATTACATCTATAAGCTTAACTGCCTACCGTCTATTCCACTGCTGCTTTTCAGTGAATTTTAGAATTTATCGTCACTGCCCATATAGATCCACTTATACCGTTTTTGTCGGTTTGTATGTTAGGATTGTAAATCATAAAAAATCCTTTATCTTTGTTATTACTAAACATTTCACGAAGGACAAATGTTAAAGACTGCGCGCGGATCGCGAGATATCGATAAACACATGTCATTTCCCGAGCGTATTTTTCACATTCCGAAGTTTTACGATCGTTTCTGATTATGACCCGAAATCTCCCGAAGGTTTGTTGTTGTGCTGATTGACAGTATTCTAGGGAGTCCATGATAAGTTCGAGGGACGCAAATAATTAACCTCCCACTGCGAAGATATTTATATACAGCATTATGCCTTAACTTCAGGTAAGATTTTTTAAAACATTGTCCTTAGTTTTTGTCGTTTTCATTATTCTCAATCAGTTCGATTATATTTTTAACCAATACCACATAGATATAAGTTTTTACGTGTAAAATATTAGCCGCCTCTGATGACTACATTTTGTCGTCTGCCACACGGTTACGCGTGGTTCGATACATAGCGGCCGCCGCGTGGTATGCGTCCACGCATACCACGCGGCGGCCGCTATTTATCCACACGTAACTGTGCTAGTCACCTATGCGAATCCTGGTTGAAACTTTGTTTTTCGTTTTTTCACCGAGTCAGTAAGACTCAGCTTTCTCCCACGGGGCATGACCGATCACCGACGCGAGTGGTACTGTGGCCTACAACAGACTCGTACTCCATAGCTAGTCGACAATGGCCCTAGTGCCGAACGTTCGATGTTCGGAAGCTGAATTTAGGTGGCCCACCGGAATTCAAACTTTTACTTTTTTGAGGACATGTTTTTATCAATATTTCGTGATCCGCGCACAGTTGCCACGTCAAATATCGACCGTCGGCATTTAAAATGTGCATAAAAAATGTTACCAAGTGGGAGTGCCACTTTAAGTTGTTTATTTTGCTCTATATAGGGGACCGATAATGGCAATATCTCAAATACAGCTGCAGATGTGTATAATTTGATGATATGTATAGTATTTGTCCAAACCGTCATGGCCTTTTGCAAGATTCTATATCATATTGATGTAGGAAGCCTTCAACGAGAGGTTATCCACGGATATGACTACAAAATCATACACGTGCATTTATGACAAACACAAAGGAGTAATTTTTCATCAAAGTTCCAAACATGTATACATTCAACTTGTGATTCCCCTAGTTAAGACTAATTCCATGTTCAATGTGTATAGAGTATTTAATTTCCCTATTCCGGCACCATCAAATATCAACAGTCAACATAACAAATCTTCTCTACTCGAAAATTCACATACGAAAATTACGATCTTGTTGACTACGTTGGTGTTGCCAAAGACAATGCTACATTTATTGAATTAAGCCCCACAGACATCAAGCATTGCCAAGGAGACAATATTTGGTACTGTGATCACCCATTTTCGGTTTACAAACGTGATCATAAGTCGTGTGCCATTTCGATCTTTTTCGATATTCAAAACAATATCGATAAATTTTGTGAATTCGAAATATTCGTTGAATTTGTTCCCATACCACAGGCGTTTTTCCTCAGCGACTCTCAGGCGGTTCTTCAAGGAACCAACTCCACTTGGTCTATTATGTGTGAAGGGCAACAGCCAAAGACCACTTCCAATTGTAACCTCTGTCTGGTTGACATTGAGTGCAACTGAATCGGAATCGGTTTTGCTGGAGTCAACTTTGTCTAATTGCAAAGGCAATAATTCGATGTTGACTCGCCATATCGCAAACCTTCCATTCATCAGTGCTATGTACAAGTTGCAAGATCTCGCCAACATCACAGGCGACACAACCTATAACAGTCCATTGAGGGCTGAACTCCCAGACATAAAGGTAGTCCAACAAAACTGGCAAAATACCTTAACACGTGAAAGGACTTTGCAATTGGATCTTAAACGAGTTGCCGCATCCCATAACCGCCAAACTAAACTCTTCGCTTCAGCGATTGATGAATTGGCTTATCTAACAAAGCCAAACTACGAATTGTTCGATTCACCACTTTCCTACTTGGCACAAATCTTTTCTCCGACCGCAATTTTTGCTGTCATAACGGCAATTGCTTTTGTATTTTTATTTTTTAAGCTCAGAAAATTGCATATGCAAGTCGGAAAATTAACAATTTTACCCAGTCACATTCCGAAAACAAAAGCGTCCCCTATATTATACCTCCCTCAAATATCCATCGCTCCACCACATCTTCCTATTGAAGATGTGACTTCTTCTTATTTCGATCATTTCACCTATATAAAATGCATTATTGCTCTCACGATTACAATGACCATACTATATATGTCCAAACAACTCATTTATAAGTTGAAAGTATTTTTATTTCCTAGAACATTTCTTCAAAGTTCAGGTTCTTTTATTTTCTTAAAAATTTCTACTCTGTCTGATTCAGTAACATTGTGCATACAGCATATTGCAATCGCCCCAAATAGAGTGAAGCACATGGCTAGAAAGCCAATCTGCTCTATGGAGGTCAAATCTGGTCTATTTCGGTCCTTCTTGCACGTGGAATGGCGTGCACCAAAATTAATCATCGACGATGACACTATTTTTACCATTCCACTGCCTTCAAAAATTCAAATACCTCTTGGCATGTCTTCTACATGTCGGAAAATCGTAGATACGGGATGTACTATTCGTTTATTGATCGGGAATAAACCCGTTTTTGTCGAGATTCCGCTCATCAACACTATTGACCCTTCGATTGCGGATCCTTTGACTTAAAACATGACGTTGACACTTTCTGTATATTCGCTTTCAAAGATCTTTTTACTTAAAGAACCATGTCACTTTCTGTATTCGATTTTAAAGACATTTTTTTACGAACAATTTACGATGTATTCTCAATGTATATACTTCTACTAATGTAATTTCTGTCTTCTCAAAGCTACACGAGAAGAGGATTTCTATCACTTTTTTAGTACAGGCAACATTAAAAAAAAGCTAGCACCAGTCCAGTGATACAATCAACCCGCGACCACACACGAGACGACTCCAGAAACCACCATCTCTGTATCCTGGACTGCACTTGATGTATAGTTAGATTTGTTGCCTCGACATGTAAACTTACGGATTTTTTTTTCTCGAGCACTTACTTCTTTCATGGAGTGAGGTCACTCCATTAGCTGAGGAACGCCCATGTTATGATATCAATCTGACGTTAGATAAGGGCTGTTGGTATTTCAAAATTCAAGCTAAATTCTAACTTCCACATACATAAGATTCCCCCTGACGGTGATAAACAATGCTGACGCCACAGCCCACACCAATTAAGTATTCATAACATGACTGGCGCAAACGTGCGGGTGTAAACAATAGGTTAAAATAAGCATAAAAGGGACTAAAAAGATACGTTTTTGGGAGGATCGACGGAGGAGCATCGACGGAGGAGCATGGACGTAGGAGGAGAATCCTGACGACCTGAAGACCACGCAGAACAAGACAACTGCTGGACGCTCCTCTCCTCCATGATTTAGACATCTTGCTTTCCGCTACCCCCGCACTATTTTGTTAACTAGGCAATTTTAGGCAGTAGTTTACGTAAGTGCTCGAGTTAGCTTATTTTATTAAATTTTACACATTTCATTTTGCATCATAAATTCCCAGTGTTCGTGTCGATCTATTCGGATGTCAGCGCGATTCCGTAAAGGTACCTCCCAGCCCAGTCTTAGCCGAGCGAGTTAGCCCTACCAAGTGAGTGAAATTCCCCCATTATATTCCCCCTCTCAAAACCCACTCCCGCGTGACACCACGGAAAACAAATTCACAACCAATTTGCAAACAACAATTTATAAAAAAAACAAATTCATTTTTCTCCGGTTGATTCATTGTTTCATAAAAATACTCCTTTAAATTGTTTTAAACAGAGAATTTGAAGTAATACTCTAGGCACCATGGACCAGTGGTTAGGGTAACGGACTCACTATCGGAGGATGGTGAGTTCGAGACCCAGTTCAAGTCCCGGTAGATCCAGAGTATCGGATTCACTGTCAGAGGATGGTGAATTCGAGACTCTAGCACGGTGTTGCGCCCTTGAGCAAGGAACTTTACTCCTTAGTGCTCCATTGGGTAGTGGGTTATGGGTACCTCATTCTGTAAATGGACTAGCACCCGTTGGATGATGGACAAAAAAAATGTTTCTTGGAACTTTGTTCAACACCAGCTGTATATACAAAGCTATTGTGATAAAACCGACTGCGCCGTCAAAATCATGACGCTTCGTACGTCAGCCCGTCATCACAAAACTTCAAGGAGAAGGTACATGTAAGTGATAACGCAGGTGCACCTCATAAACTCCTTGAAGGGAAAGCATGGAAGTGATTCTCTGTCCCAGACCGAGTAGCAGCCATACCAGATCATCCACAATATGAGATAAATGATAAAACCGCCTGCACCATATTAAACGTTGTTCTGCGTCCGATGAAAGTGTATGACTACATGTATCTACAGGACATAGAATTGGTTGAGATAAGCTATGGGGAGTTTAGAAGTCTCCAAATGATAGTTTAACCAACAGTTTTTGCGATAAAAATTAAACTAATATAGAGGTAGAGTTTGCCATGGGAACTGTTTTTGGACTCTAAACCTTTTACATTATTTTTGTGATGTGCTGCCGCTTGAAGTCTTCGATGGAGGTGACAGTTTTACCATCTTGTCTTCTGTGAAAAATCCCCAAAAATTATTTTTTCTCCACAGAATTAACATATATTTTTACAGTTTTGGTCATTTGCTGGGCCGACTTGCAGCGATTTCGAAGCTGTTATCCTATTGGTTGGCTGAATCTTACCAATATAATTAAAACAATACAAATAAACTCCCTATGCTGTGAATAGTGACAATCGACCAATCAGATATAACCTTGCAAACACGCTGCGAGTCAGCCGCATTTGCTCCGTAATCCTAAACACTGCACAATGGCTCCCGATGGTAATGTTGGTCTTAAAACAGAATGGTATCGAGTTCCATGGAAGGAAATTCGCTTAGATTCTCCTTCTGCCACTAAAGATGTACTTTTTCATAAACCCGGATTATTTTATTGAAAGCCCAATGACTCTAAACTATCGTTTTACATCGCATTTAGATCCAAGCATACCGTAACTTTTTTTCAATCATAGCTCATAAAAATCAAGCAAACCCTATTTCACTCTAGTGTTCTGTTTTGATGGCCATTTGGACGTTAAATTATTTTTCGCCTTCAATTCTTACACAATCCTTTGTTTTGCTATCGACCACTCGCTGAATGTCATCTTGATAATTCAAGTCTAAAGCCTTTTTAGGGCGGAAGACAAGAACACAAGTCTCAGAGATGGAAAATGCGCCCTCTAAGCTCAGAGTGCCACAAGAAAGCAACTCGTGCAAACAGTCGAATGTAGTGGTGCGTATTTGAACAGACTTTATGGACATTTTAACATTCGCTTGTGTATCATTATCGTTTACAGAATAAAAAAATGATGAAAAATATCGTGAAACGTTTCAGTTAGTACGTAGATTGATGACAGGGTATGACTTACCAAATAGATGATAGGCTATCAGATAATCTTGACCATGGTGCCTATGCAACCATGAGTAATAAATCTTAGACTCAATGGAGATATATGCCATGACATGATTTCTGGGAAGAGATTGGCTCAGTGTTGGATAGGTTCTCTAGTGATTTGCCGTCAGCAGTAAACGTCTCTTTACTTGCTCTGAAGCCGACCCAGCAGTGCACTGAGGGCCATGTTGCGAAGCTACCTTCAATTAAATTATCATAGTTGTAGGGGATTTCTTCCGTTATTTATACTATCATCATCATCATCATCAACATCACCCTCATCATCATCATCATCATCATCATCATCATCATCATCATCATCATCATCATCATCATCATCATTATCATCATTATCATCATCATCATCATCATCATCATCATCATCATCATCATCATCATCATCATTTTGTTTTCATATTTAAGCTTAAAGTAGTGTGTTACAATTCAAATTCCGCAGAATGCATTGCCAAGAAGGAGCTAGGAATATAGCCATGCGATAGTCGAGCCTAGACCTGTTAACTCATATGTACATTGCATTATCAAAAGCTATTATGGGCTGCTGTCCAATAAATGATACATGTACTTTTGTGGGGAGAAAATAGTAACTGTGACTGTAAAAAATCTCACAAAGCTAGGATATTACATCTGGAATTCATGTGTGGAATATGACCAGGTCTGAGAAAGCAGTCGGCAGACGAAGTCGTCTTATACTATAAATGACTAATGTATTGCCCCATACTTCTAAGCCATATGTTACATTGGGTTAAATAAATGATACATAAAGCAAAGTGGGGATACTTTGTGGTACAACGTGTCTTAATCTTAATAATATTCCAGCCTTCTTTCTTATCATTGTGTTTACCTCTGAAATGTGTGGTTTCCATGTAAGGTGCTCATCAATAATTACCCCGACAAATGACGCTTGGTGACTCTTAACTAGATGTTGATTTTTCACACAAAGATCACCATATAAATATATTGCTCTACGTTTTTGATGGAAAAATACATAATTTGCATTGTCTTATTTATGTTTACGGTGAGCTTATTAGCGTCACACCAACGTGTTACATTTCTCAAGCGATTTTCTACTGGTGAAAGATCAATTCAGTTAATGTTATTAGAATATGTATGAAAAAGGTTCGAGTCGTCTGCAAATAGACGAAAGTCGAAGTAATCGCTTGAATTGTGAAGATCATTAATGTAAAGAGTGTCGGACCCCTGAGGGACCCTACATGTGACAGGCAATTGAAGAGAATTAATACAATCTACAGACACATACTGATATCTCCGATTCAGATAGACTAAGTCTGCAAACCATAGTAAAGGATTTCCTCTCACGCCATAATGTAAGAGCTTTGCTAAGAGGATTTTGTGGTCAATGGTATCAAAAGCCTTGGAAAAATCTAAGAAGATTACTATTGTACTATCAATTTGTGACGTCAGGTAACACAGCAAATTTATAATGGACACTGCACTATAGTTCTTACAAAATCCATATTGATGCTTACAAAAAAAGTCATGCTTGTTAAAATAATTTACTAGCCGAAAATTGACAGCCTTGTGGGGCGATAGTTTGCAGGATTCTCCTTTAGACCTTTTATTAAAGTGGGTACTACTCTAGCCACTTTAAGAGCATTTACAATTTGCAAAAGAAAGATTAAAGTGGAGCTGCAATATATTCGGCAGCATTGACTAAGAGCTTTGCCGAAATGCTGTCATACCCAGGGTTTTCTTTGCATATCTAAACCATCTTAAAAGATTGAGAACTTCAGGATCAGTTTTTCGATGGAGAAATAGAGGGCTGTGAAAGAAAATCCATACTTATATCAAATAACAGAAATTATATTGGAATAAGCTTTTAGAGGCGTTTCATCTTCTTTTCCATTTCCGTTTTTGACCGGTTATTTTTATAGAAATTAGTTGAATATGCCGGTGTACCCAGTGTTTTTCTGTTACTCATAGCGTATATTGAAGTTCCATATCTGTGTCTGTCACACGCGCTCAGGTGAATACTAACCTTAAAGTTATAGTTTGATTCGATTCTTTCCCGATTTCGTCCGTGGGGCCGTAGTTTCATTTAATCCAAACAGTCGTGTCGAGCGGCATTGCAGATGTAACATTTGATGTATTTTATATCAATTGTTTTCCTACATATAAAATTATTTTTCTACATGTAAAAGTATTATCTCTTTCCACTAATAAATATCTAAAATGCCCATCTTCAAACTTGCTGACAAAACCTGTGTGTCTAGTAGCTGTCTAGTCTTTGACGATTGGATTTTAGTCGAAACTACATTAATAAACACTCGCAACATGGCACATTCACTGTCTTGCTGGCAAGGCCGATATGTGCACTGTATGTATTTTTGAACACAGTTAATGGAGAAGAATAAATTAGCATTAAAGCTTATTACTCTGTAGAACGAATATACTGTCCTGAAAATAATGTCAAAAGTTACACTGCTATTTGTGCTTTTGACAGCAGAGCACAGCGTCATGATAAGTTGAAGTTTTAAGAATCATGTTCTGACGGCGACTAAGACGGTGACTTGATTTGTGTCAGTGGGTTGTTTACACCTCACTTACTGAATGGCATATGTAAGTATGGCAGTGTGGACGCCTGCATGGCTTTTCGCTAATCGTCTTCATTTTGTCCGATGTCATCACCAGATCCCCCCCCGGGATTTCTGTCTTCGAAATTTGTCTCCGACACGGGTGAAATGTATTCGTTCGGTTTATCATTGTTACCTTGTTTCACGCAATCGGTTGGAGGATTGTCTACCGCCCTCTATAGGTAGGTACCAGTGTAGTCCTCGATGTAGATACCTCGATGTAGTCCGTTAATTCTGACATATATCTCTGATATATTAAAATACTGTTGTGCCTGAAGGGCGCACTGAAAAATATCAAACATCCAGATATCTCTGGTATATATGTCTGGTGTATGAAATTAATGAGGCTCAAGGCAGTGCTGAGAAATATGTCTGGTATTTTAAAGTAGCGTGTCCGAAGGGCTCGCCGCAAATTACAAAACATACAGATATCGCTGATATATATGTCTGATATATTAAAGTCACGCGCCTGAAGGGCACACGGAAAAATATGTCACGCATACCTACCTACACACACATACATACATACATACATACATACATACATACATACATACATACATACATACATACATACATACATACATACATGCATGCATGCATGCATGCATGCATGCATGCATGCATGCATGCATGCATGCATGCATGCATGCAGACAGACAGACAGACAGACAGACAGACAGACAGACAGACAGACAGACAGACAGACAGACAGACAGACAGAGCTTGTTTCACAATGATGAAATGCATTCTCTTGACGTCACGGTGAACTGCTCGTGATGTTGTTGAATTTGAACCATAAATTCGTTCCCGATTGTAACACAGGGCACAGCAGTCAGTCCCCTGGGGTGGGGTTCATTTTACAACGGTTTATTTTATTTTATTCATTTCGACTGTGATATTTCAAAAAAAGATTTCAACTCCAAACCGTCTGACTACTTTCTTTATTACCTAAAAAGTCCTTATCTTCTCACCAACCTATGTACATACTACATGTACTTTAATTGTTCCGTAAACATAGCTAACTTGCAAATCGGCTGTCCGTATAAGCGGATTAATTTATTGAGTCAACACCAAAGCCGTCCCACACGTAAGTAAAATAATTTTAAAACTGAAAATTGAAATTAAAAAAGTCCAATATGCTTCATTCGCAATTCTTACTCTTAACTTTAAATTGTAATGTAATGTAATTTACCATCATGGCATATCATCATAATTAATAAGTCTACACTTTCTCCATGCGCACATTACATTGCCTTACATCCTTGTACACGTTATTATTTCATTCTATTTGCATAGTCATGGAACACGATGATCATAGTACGCATGCTCTGGTCATAAATTGTTAGAATATACACCACGAACGAGTCGTATGACGCAAAATTAGAAATTTTCAAAGTATTGTGGAATAAAGAACACTGACAGCCGGACGCATACATACTTTTACGTCCACATATATATATATATATATATATATATATATATATATATATATATATATATATATATATATATATATATATATTATATTAATAATTTTATTGCGTATATATATATATATATATATATATATATATATATATATATATATATACACGCAATAAAATTATTCAATTTTTTAGCAAATGAAAAACGCAATTACACAAATTTCAAATCGGTCAGGCCATTAAAACACAAATCTTTCTGAGTCATTTTGAGGAACACTGGCTGTGGAACACTGTGCTTTGCAATATTCTATTATCTATGCAGTGTCTGAGTTATCATGTGTCCTACACACCAGAGTGCTCGTTAGACTCATTATTATCACTACGCTGCACGCTATTCTATTTAATCTCTAATCCACCCTGTTATGGTCAGTTTACCTACCTACTCAGCTGATGCCAATCACACACTCACGCTCATGCCCTCCCTTCGTGCGATTGCCTTTATTACGAATCACGTAAAAAATCTTAGCAGATCATTTTCCCAGCTCGCTGACCACGAAACTGGAGAAACCGTCAGCCTGCCGCCAAGAATGCGCTCGAGAACACTTTCTTGTGAAGAGCTTTGCTCTCCACATGGCGTCGCGATGACCATATACAGATTATGCGTTGGTACCTCTTGTCGCCCATTACTGTGATTGGCCACGGTAGATAAATAAATTGGTCGATCACATGTATCAAATGGATTTATTCATGATGTACAATAAAGAAAAATCAATAAATCATGAGGTAATTGGATATATTTCATTTTATAATCAAATGACACAGCAGCGTATGCACAGCTCACCGCTGAGAAATCCAATAACCATCTCTTGCGCTTACCGCATGCGCATGTATTACGTAATCATCGTTTTTCTTCTCACCTGAACTTGAAGGCCATGTAATGTGTACGCGAACGACAATCAAAACCGTCTCTCCACGATTTCACACAGCGACGAAGGGTTCTATCTGGCCAGCATACCATCCCTAGATCAGGTAAGATATGTAGAATTGTACAACATCTTAATATAAGCGTTTTAAGCTCGCCGTCGACTCTCATAGTGGACATATGGACGAAGGTAGGTATTTCTTCCGGCTTTCAGAGCACAGAGCTTCAACACAAAGCCAGTGTGGCTAAGCATTAATACATGCTCCGTGAACTGCGTCATGACGTTCGGAATTGACTTCGTAAGCAGGGCAGTAAGCAGGGCAGAAAGTCTGTTTCAATGTATATGATACAGTGTGTAGCCCACTTCTGAACTACACTCCATAACTCGGACAACGACAATGAACATGGAGTTAGCCTTCATACAATACAAGGAGGAAGGAAGGGAAACAATAGCCCATAGTCAGAACATCTGTGCAATTTGATCTTCATGTTTGCTAGAATCTGAAATCGATAAGTGTTGAAATGTTCAGACAACAGAAATTGAAGTCACGCCCTGTATATTTCGACATTCCAAACGTGCAGCGATTCGGAGTTAGGGATAGCGAACCCCTTGTTTGTGAAGGGCGACGCCTCGTGGATTTCCTGTCAGAATTTCAGAGCAGCACTGCAACCTATTGTCGTTACGTAACACTGTAAGGTCAGAACAAAGGATCGCTTTTCGTGGACTTGCAATGACAAAGGGCCCGTCAAACAGGGTTTAGACCTTCGTGTTTGTCAGACGGCGAGAGTAAAGGTTCTATGCCATCACTGCACTGCACCACTGACCTCAGATTGGAACGTAGACGCCATGTTTCGATGATTTGATTATGAATATTCAGAATATTGTTGTCTATCGACTCAAGGAGGTAAAACCATGGACGTACTAGTACGCCCGTGTTAAAACTTATACAGTGTTTACCATAAAAATTTATCATTAGAATATTGACCCAACGGTTTATGCTTAAAGGTGCAGTCCTCAATCCCTCCAGAGGGGCAGTCCTCAATCCCCTGTTCTCGCGTTAGTGACTGTTGACAATTACTGTTTATGTGAATTTTAGAGCTTTGTTCTCCCTTGAAAGTTGTGCACAGTTAATACATTTGCTCTGAGCATGGAGGTAGTCTCTGCTACCTCCATGCTCTGAGATAAAGCCATAGACCCTCCAAAAACACTCCAATAAAGCTGATTAAAACCTGCCCCTTTAAAAATAGAACATGCCATTGACATTTTCACAAGGGAGAAATGTTTAAGCAAATTTCATCCATGTTAAGCATGGTGCTCCGTTTCTAGCTCCATGGTTTAAATTCACTCGTATACAGAAGCTTGAAGTCAATGGTATCGGGAGATTATGCGCTTTTTGTCTAACTTCTCTGGTCTGTAGTTGTTCATTGCTGGATAGGAAGAGGCCGAGATCAGGTCTAAAGCGAGATTTCAGTTAATTCTAAGTTTAGATATAGTTAAGGAGTCCTCAGTGATAATTTTGCGTCTAAACCATCGTGATGGAGGGACTTAAGAGAAGCCGACATGATCTTGTCTATACTTGCTCAAAGATTGGCCATGGCAAGGTAACACTGCATGAAAATAACAAAACGTAATAGACATCTAAGGACAGAAACATGCATAATAATGCACTATGCGTCCTTGACTGCCGATTGGCGACTTTCAGTCTTTCAATAGACAGTAAGTCCACCATAAATGCTTTGCAATCTTGCAAGTCGTCTACCTCTTGTATCACTACAGGCTCACAGGGAGTTCATTTGAATAATTTTATGGTAAAATGTGAATCACCTTACGGTGATATCAGAATCCTCGATCCTCGACAACTCTGCTCGGGGGAAAAAAAGATAATGCTTGGCTTTCAACCTATGCAACAAAAGAACTGTCGCCGAGCAAACAAAGGCCATAATTTCTCTTTCACACAAGCTATTGTCCGCTCAGACATGGATGTACCCTCTTGCGATAAATCCATGGCTTAATGACGCGTAATACGGCATCAATACATCACAACGTTGTCTACGTAGACCTTTCTCAACAGTCAACCAGTCATTCAAAAACCATACTCAAGTCAATTTGAAGACGATAAATCTCAACTCTCTCTCTCTCTCTCTCTCTCTCTCTCTCTCTCTCTCTCTCTCTCTCTCTCTCTCTCGTCCTGTTTACACGATAGCTGTTCACCACGATAAACCTAAATGTAAATTATTGCCATCCATAATAACGATATAACTGTAGGTCATAAATACCTATCAAAACATAGGCTTGGCGCAATCCTGTTTTAATCGCTGACAGGTGCCACTGTGCCCACTGATACAGAAACAGACGGTTTTAATGTGCTTTCGTTTTGTCCGTGATGTTTCCGAGTTACAACGTTATCGTCATGGAATCCCTTGATAAGAACGCCCTCACTCGGCCAATGAGATAAATGCAATGAGTCTTTGTGTGCGATAAATAAACCCCACGACATGATACTGATATTTCTTATTTAGTCAACGGGAGGAAAGGATATCGCTTTACGTTTTAAACCCAAAAGATAACAGTTACTAAGGTAATTTTTAGAAACCATAAACGCTAATTCTTACAGTGATTTCTGATCTGATGATTGAACGTTTCAGATTTCTTGTAATTTTGATATCGAAAAATTAATTTTTAGAAACCATTAACGTTTATTCTTACCGTGATTTCTAATCTGATGATTGAACGTTTCAGAATTCTTGTAATTTTGATATCGAAAAATTATTAAATACAAAGTTCTGTAAATTATTTGCTATATCCTGATGCCGTAGTAACTTTTGAACTCTGTAGAAGACATTTTCGTTTTTTCATGGTGAAATGCAGATTTGTGTACTTTCTCTAATCCGTGACCTGTGACAATTCCCAAATGTCATTATGGAAACTGAACACGAGCCTTGACGGTATTTTTGAGGGGAACCCTCCCTCCCCACCCCCTTGCGTATCTCGGTTAGTATCGAACTGTGTAACACTGCATTGTGTTGGTCTGAAAGAGCGACAGGTACCAGGACACCGACGAAGTGTGCGGTGCATGTAGCACGTCACATGTTTACCGCCGTTTGCATCAGTTGGTTCGCTAATCAAATTTACATCTGTACTCCCCATAAGTACATTGTTTGTCCTGACTTAGTCTACTTTGATAAATTTATACTCTAGTTTTGATTAACTCACATGTCAATCAAAAATGTAAATGTGCATGTATATTTAAACTTGAATATTTTACAATCCTTGTGTTATTATGAGCGCAATAGTTTAACCCTTTTCCGGTCCTGCCAAGTCCATATTTCATCACCAGGTCAAGATTGTTAAAATTCATGAAACACAAAGTATTCCATATTTTAACATAATATTGAATATATTTGAAGGCTGTTGAAAACATAAATACTGTACACTTGATTTTTATGGACTAAAGATGCTATAACGGACCAAGCCAAGTAGGGGAAAGTACTTCATGTTTTGGCTCCATACCACTTTTTACTGACTTGGCTGATGGGGAAGTGATATTATCTGGCAGGAAAAGGGTTGGAAAGAAAATTCAGTCTAATAAGAAAGGAACACAGAGAGTCATGCATGAATTGAATCTTTTCCCTGAATCCAAAAACTCAAGCTTGCCTGCGAAAAGATCTGAAGATGACATTCGTACTTTCATTTTAAATGGAAAATCCGGTTGCTTCGAGCGACGTGGACGAAACGAGACGGACGATAAAACAGCAAACACCTGCTTCGTGGAGATTTAAGTCTGATAATGAACGGGAAATTGGTCGACCTTTTAGATTAATAGCAACGGCCGCTGTTTGTAGATATTTGTAGAACTAAACAGGAAAAACGCAACGTGTGCTCTCCTTGTCGTGACTTGATTGAATTAGGGAATGTAAAACATTTTTATGTTTTAACACACCGAAAAAAATTTTCGGGTCGACAATATCGTTTTCAAATAATCCAGTTGCAATAGGATGCAATCATTACCGTGCGCCCCCAGCGACGAAACAAACAGAATTAACTAGGTCATCGGCCTCGCCTCGAGAAACCGATATCAATCCGTTTACGTTCACATAATATTTGGTGAGAGCATAGACGGAAACCGACTTACAGTAATCAATTGCTGTGTGATCTAAGAGCTCCATAAGCTGTATCTTTCGGCTATTTTGTCAGAACTTTTGTTCTGTGGTTTCCTTACACTTTCTGCATTTAATCCCTACACTGTAATTTAATGCCAAGTATTTTAGCATATCAACACAACCTATATGAGTATAATCTCCATTGTTATTGTTGAAAATTGTATTCAAGTCCTGACTAGAATTCATCTGTAAACAATAAACAATGATAACTACACACATACAAGCTGTGTTGACAAAAATAATCACTCGAAATTTCAGCATGACAAACGGATTAGGGTCAGACACGGTAATTGTTATACAGAAGCAGAATACTGAAAAACGTGACACAAATTACAGCTTATGTCCATTTAAATTCGTTTTACTCCTCAAAGCGGACACAAACCAAGGTTTCATCAACGTTCCCGTGATGCACAGCGTTGTGACAAAATATTCAGCGAGACGACAATGATGACTAACAAATTTGTGAAAGATGCCATCATGACTGTTGTCATGGAAACATGTCAGAGTTCAATACATTGTAACCGCCACAAGCTAAGATAATTCGGAGATGTCAATGATAAATAAATGAATAAATAAGAGAATACATACCTACATACACACAATAATTTTTTGCCGTTTAATACAGACTAAACAGATAAATCGTTACAAACGTGTGACGGGTATGAAAGACCCTCAAACGATAGAAGAGGGTATATTAAATGGTGTAAACGAGTAAAATGCGTCGTGTGATCTATAAAGATTGAAGAATTACTAGGGGTATAAACGAAAACAAAATTTACAAAATAGATCACACTTTACCACATCACAGCAACACTACCCATTGGTGATGCATTATTTTAAGGTTCAGTGAAATTCTTACTTCAAGTTGAAAAAAAAAATCAATGTATTTAGCAGTGTTAGGGTTTTTTATATGATAATGAGCCTGAAAATAATTTCAGCTTGCTTCCTATAGAACTTGCTTTGCCAGAACATAGTGTATCCAACATCTATTTGGTCAGCGTGAGAACAATGATTACGTGCATCCGATAATCTTAGAGGGAATCTCCAGATCGTGCATTTTGCAGCTCTTATAATACTTGTCAGTCACAAACATAAACACTACTTTTCATACCATATAGTGAACGATATATCAACAGCTGCGAGGTCAAAACTCGGACGAAAATATTCAAGTCGCGGCTACCCTGCTGTTAGGTTATAGTATCATGGAAATTGGAGAATCTTTTCTGCGGGTGGTTGATTTCTACTGCGCATGCGCTGTAATATACTCATGAAAAAAACCTACATCTTCTTAAATAGCCCCAAGCAATAGGAATGCATTCTTACTGTTTAATGTGAAATTGCGCTGATGGCCATGCCAAGGCTGACCCGATATACTGATTATTCTCGTTACTTGCTCATTTTACTTCCATTTGAAAATCTAGTTCAAATGATGTAGATAGAGTGGACAGAATTGAAATGTAATAATCATCGATGAAACGCGAGATCGGTGACCGTATGGACAACCTGCTCGGAATAGCACAGATTAGACTGTATCAACGGATGTCTGCCGATGCTACGGGTACCCTCACATAACAACACGAGTACGTCCGCGCAGATGTTTCGCATCGTTACCGTCTTTTCAGTCTTGTCGGAAGTGGAAGGACCGTGGCAATGAAGGCGCAACGACCAGACTCGATGTGTGGATATTTTGTATGAAATTTGGTCATTGCCAGGTTCGGATAACTAGGCGTTTTGATGGTGAGTTTCGACAACTGTACGCCATAATGCCGAGACTGAAATATTTTGGTCGCTTCCAGCGGCTTGGCGGCCTCGCTTTGTAACTCACATATTGTGTTGGCAGTTTTGTCGCTTTATTTCATCGAAGTGATAAAATGTTGAGATGTTATTATCGAATCGTTGTCGTCTGATCTTCGCCATTTTCTTTCTAGTGTAACTCGGTAAAACCGCGTGCCATGGCGTGATCCTTGAAAGGCGCCATAAGCGGAGAACAGTTCTCTGCCAATTAATTTGATCAAGACACGGCCGGTGAAATGGGATCTTACGTCATCGATCAGTGCAAGACGGACAAAATTCCAGTCTGTGTAGAGCTTCAATAGTATATAAGCAAAACACATTCAGGTCGACTTTGGATCAAGTTTCATCTTGATATTCTCAATCAATGCTATCGGTTGCATTTGACGAGGGCGTTGCAAACAGATGACGTCACTCTCTCTCGTACTATGCCACTCCAATGTCCCTCTATCACCCAAGTCTGAATGGCAGTATATATATATATATATATATATATATATATATATATATATATATATATATATATATATATATATATATGTATATTTATATATTTATATATATATATATCAAATAACTTGTGAATCAATGAAGACCTTGCTTTACAACTTGTGCTTTCACGTGTTAACGATTTTCTATTAGAAAGCATTCGTTTACTATTAGGCAAGCTCACCACAATGTATTGTAGTAATTTAATATCTTTTAGACATGGAAGCTTTAACTGCCAACGTGATGACTATTGACATCAAACCATTCATTCGTTTTGTAGACATTTAATACATGTACGCTATAAACACCCGCCATGCAGACAAAACGGATCTACTATTAAGCCTTTTCTTTGTTCAATGCCCTTGAACCTGGGCGTCTTGTGGCGACTCTAAGTTCCTCTGATGTGCAGCTTGTATGTGTAGTGTGATGCGCTTGTGCCTGTCTTGTACTTAATTGTACAACGAACCCTGAATCTGTGATTGCCAATTCCACCTTCTAACTCTCTTTGTCTCTGTTCGTCTTCAGAATTCGATATGAATACGGCGAATCAAAAGGTCATGGAAATCGCTCTGTGTGCTCGAAATGCGACTCCAGTGATAAGGTAAGTTTTAGGGGACGTACGCCCTCACATGACGTAACATCTGTATGATTGCAACCCGGTGTCGCTTTGAAGACATGCAGAGCAATGACATTGTACAAAATCTTGATTGTCGTCATATAAAGTTATAATATTTGAAGAAGGCATAGCGTTTACCTTGTGATTCGATATTTTCATGAGAAACCATGATAGAGAGAGCAGAACAAGGTAACACTGATGGCGTATGGTAGCATCAAAGAGTTGATTAAATTTCCTCAATGAACCGAGAAACTAGAATTAACCGAACAACCGTCCATGTTGCATGTTGGGGTAATTTAATAAAACGAATGTTGCATAGCCTATCAGGGATTTCGACTTAATTTATCGAATCGTTGTCTGTCCTATCTTGAGAAAAGATTACCCTCGTCCTTGATAAGTTCCGCATTCGTCCAAACCCTAGACCGGGTGTCGTCTGTCGTCATACTCCAAGCTTATCATGGTGTTTTCCGACTGATGTTCCGCGTACACAGGTATGCAAAGTCTCGTTTAACATCTACGGTCTTGTTAACCCTGATTGCTCTCTTGCTACCTGACCGATGGATGTCTAAGATTTTTCGTCACTTCTCAGCGTATTTATAGCACGCGTACATTCTTTCTCATGTGGCCAAAGTGCTGTAGACGGTTGATTTGGGACCTACCTTGTTCCTGTAGCGGTGCCAGGTGTAGCATTCTTGTTTGCATTCCTCATTTCAAGTTAAACGAATGGCCACTCTTTCAACTAAAAATGTGAGAAATGAATTTTCAAGGTATCCAAAATTTCACCGTGACGGTGCAATATGTTACACACTGGGAGTGTAGATTGTTTTCTGCAGTTTAATGAGGAAGTTTGACACCGTTTGCATAGGGTTCCATCATTAATTAATTTTTTAAATACTCGATTATCTCGTCTGCTAATATTCTCCTGTAGAAATCGATGTGCAAATAAACAAACGTGGATTTTGCAAGGGTCATCGTTTTGTGATGGTGACAACAACTCAGTAGTTTAAAATAACTGATTGTATCATCAATTCAGTTCTGTATTGGATACCTGTTAAGCCGTATCAGATACTTGAACTGAATAGAGGCTATTTGTTTCAGCATTTTATCACAGTGTTTTAAAGTGTTGTATTATTGTCAGTATCAGGGGTGACAGGGATTCAGATGAAAAATCTGGAAGAAATATCAATACATCTGGGACAGAAGGGAAAGAACATATCACCAAAATAGGGCTATAGCGCAACTCGGGTTCCCGTTTTTACAATCAAGTACGAGTTCCCGTTTTGTAATTGAAGGTTCAATCTCTCCTATAAATTGTCTGTTTCAAGTCCATTACGTAAGTACTACCATTTTAAGATATCTTTGACGATGAAAACGATAAAATTGATCAGAGTTCCACTTGCAGGACTGTGATTAGATAAACGGACAATTGGCGGTAATACTGAGACATGGGAACTAGACAACCTGCCCGCCATTGCGATAAAGAAGAGAGATAAGCTTGTCGATACGATGCAAGTCACATACTGATGACATATACAGCTTACCGTAAAAACCATATCAATTTGATCACTCTTTTATTTCGACCAGTCTATTTTTTCCTCAAATCGTAAATTTTATTTTATGTTTAGATCTACTAGTATTCATCAACCACAAATGGAAATCTTGACTTTCTCAATCTCTATTGATTCGACCAACCTATCATGACAAACTATTATGAACAACTTATTTTTGATAACATACAAAGAACAATACAGTGTAGAATATGTCTAATTTGGGGTTTCAGGAAAGTTGCCTTTATGTTTAAATCATCCAAGATGGTAAGCATATCACTTATGAACTGTCAGAAAAGATGAAATTTCCAATAATTCGACATTAAAATTATTTTGTCTTTGTTGATTTCCTATTTAAAAATTCAATTCTTTAAAATCATGATTTTTTTTCTGGTCGAATTGATAGGGTTTTTACAGTAATATATCCATCTATATGTGGCTACACATGCTACGTCAACGCTTTATTATAATCCACAGCAGAGCATTCTGTGTTCAAAGCACAGTCCACAACACACTGTGTTCAAAGCAAGCCAAGTCAAAGCACTGAGGTACAACTGATTTAAATTTTGTTTTCTTCGCACGTCACGACTTGATCAAAGAAATCATCATTCCTCGCTGAAATTTGTACCATCGCCATTGAGGTCGCCCATGTCAATTGTTTTATAGTTGCAGAATCCAGCCACACTGCAACCAGAATTTCTGTGTGTAGTGAAAAACGTACTGCCAACGTCATTATTACGTGAGAAGGATTTGAATTGATGTGTAATTGTCTCGAGTATGACATTCATTCCACATAATATGCTCGCGATATGTAGTTTACATTCGGCTGTTCATAAAGAGAAAGCGATTATACTTTGTATCATAACTGTGCAACGAGAGTAAAAAAACAAACAAAACAAAACATCTTCACGTCGTCCTTCTTTTTCCACAACTTAAAAACGTTAGATTACAGTGGGTTATAATAATATAAGATGTACATCTTTCCAAGCCGTGTATCAGGAAATGTCCTCGGGGTATCTTTTATTCGTCGTTGAAGCCCTCAAATACTGCTGTCAAATTATCCACTACATCCGTACCGACGCCATAGAGGATTAAAGTTGTAAAGAGTAGCGAGGCCCACAATAATTGGTAATACCCTGATATCATCCCCAACCACTTTCCCAATTGTGCCTAGGACAGCAAACCTCAAAAACATGACAACTTCAGTATGATAGAAACTATAATTTTACCAATATTGTATAGCTAGCATTACGCTGGGCTTCATATCATTGGAGTCCAAGCAAATCCTGCCATTTTTTTATCAATCATGCCTCTTTCAGTTTTAACCATGAATAGTAGGATCAGTTAGAGGTTAAAGGATGCGCCTAGGGGATACGGTGACGTTGCTTAGTATTTTTCTGTTAACAATAGTTGGCATGGCGTACAGTGATGTACCGTCTGGGGGGATACTCCATATAATTGCAAGGCAATCAAAGTAAACACGCTCTTTTATTGCATTTTCTTGCAGAAATGAAAAACGAGAGAAGACAGAAGGCTGATACAATTTCTTCTCGTTAAATCCTGACACTCGGCAAGGAAGATTCTGTGCCCAAGAGAATACTCGCGCATCACCATGGCAACATGTGTGCGTCGACTACAGCAGTTCGGAAGACGATACTTGCTGCTCGTCATTGCATTCTCGGCGTGCAATTCTCTGGTGCTGTTGATCTGGACAAATTCTGGATTCAGTGGCCAGCAAACCAAGACGCTGTACCCATG
>LD347134.1:87398-103902 GCA_001465055.1 Ptychodera flava | reverse complement strand
GTGACTATACCAACGTTTGTCTTTGAAGATGTTTATGTCGGAATCATTTTAGAAAGATTAAATGTGACAATAACCGACAATCCTAGTTTTGATATTCACGGAAGTCGAAGAAAAATGTGTGATCTTTGGAAAGTTTTCGTCTCCGGGAAATTCACTGAAGATAATGACATGCTAGAAAGATACTGGCATGGTATCCAGACTCTGGATGGCGCCCTCTGCGATAGGTCGAAATCGGAATCCGCTTTGTGGTCATCCATCTTTGGAAACACGACAAATCTTGAGAAATCCGTGAATTATCTGAATTATTCATTTCCTGTGAATCACCCGACAATCTGTACACTGGACGACAATCCAGAAAAATTTGGGCAGGAGGTATTTTTGTTGCTGATCACACCGTCCAGCGCGACCAAACAAAAAGAGCGCGAAGTCATTCGAAATACGCGGGGGAAACGTAGTGAATTTCTTGGGAAGAAAATCGTCCAAATATTCCTGATTGGGCGTACGACTTCGTCGTCCACAGACCGGCAAATAATGAACGAAAATAACAGATATAAGGACATCGTCGTAGTTGATATTATGGATAATTACAAGAACTTGACCTTGAAAACGGTTATGCTGCTCAAATGGGCTACTTTCTACTGCCCAAATGCCAGGTATGTCATGAAAGTCGATGATGACGTCTTCATCAATTTGCATAATCTCGTCAGCATTCTTGTTGCCGCTCCGAGATCCCGTCACGTAGTTGCTTACGTCCACAAAGATTCAAAACCGCTCAGAGATCCAAAGTACAAGAAATGGTACGTTACCTATGATGAATGGCCCTATGACACATACCCTCCATATCCCAACGGCCCTGGTTATGTAATGACTTATGACGTGGCAAGAGATGTGTTCTTATCCGCCCATCGGATGAAATTTTTCCGATTTGAAGATGTCTATGTCGGTATCAATTTGCAAAGCATTGGCGTTCAACCAACACACCACGCTGGTTTTGATAGCTTTGGCAAAAAACGAACGTTGTGCGAATTGAAAGAGGCTGTAACTACACATTGGGTGCACGAGGACAAAATGTATCAGTTTTGGAGGGAACTTAATGAGTGGGGAGAATTTGTCGTTTGCGAAGGGGCCTCGTCCACGGACCCGAAAAAGATTGATAATATTGTGATCGACCAAGGGCGAGTGATAGGAATGAATGTTCAACAGAATGGCAGTATACCCGGTATTATTTTAGACCATCCTGAAAAGTGCGCCAAAACTGGTGACAGTCCAGCAGATGTGTTCATGGTCGTCTGCGTCATGACCAATCCGTCCAACTTCAACATGCGCAAAAGTATACGAGATACCTGGGGAATGTATGGAAAATCAGTGAAACAATACAGATTCGAAACTCTGTTTTTTGTAGGCTTACCAACAGATGACCGCATGCAGAGGAAAATTGAAGCGGAAAATAAGAAATTTGAGGACATAATACAATACAATTTTCACGAATCTTACGAACATCTAGTTCTGAAAACGTTAGCCATGTTGCAATGGGTAACTTACCGATGCAGCGGTGCGGCATATTTCACAAAAGTCGACGACGACGTATTCTTGAGCTACGAAAATCTAGCCGATTTTGTCAAAGATGCACCAAAACGAGATCTGTATTTAGGAGAAGTCAGGATTGGCACCGGACCGTCGCACACAGAGACGTACAAGTGGTATACCCCACGTGACATTTGGCCAAGCAAAACGTATCCTCCGTACATCTCCGGCCCCTCCTACGTGATGTCTATGGATTTGGTGACCAGAGCTTATGAAATGTCAAAAAGAGTTAAGATTTTCAAATGGGAGGACGTGTACGTCGGAACACTTGTGACTAAATTAGATGTAGCACCGTATCCTCACATTCATTACGATCTTTACGGTCTTTATCGCACGCCGTGCACTTTACAGGCGGCCATCGTGTCGCACCACTTTACGGCAGAAATGAATCGAAAGTACTGGAAGCTATTGCAAGAAGATGTCAAAAAGGAGAGTTGTATTAATCCGTATTTAGATAAAATCGAACCCAAATTCATAGATCTCCCACTGGGAGCTAAAACTTTTGCCATAAGTGGAAGAGACGACATCGTTGCAGACGACAATTTCTGGACGGCTCACCCTCGATGTCGTCACCACGAATCGCAGGGAAGTCCGGTATTTTTGGTCATACTTGTGTTCAGCAAAGCGGACAGATACGATAACCGTCGCTACTCCCGCATTGTGTGGGCTAACAAAGAACTCATCCTCGGCAGACGAGTTTTAGTTCAGTTTGTAATGAGCGATCACCAGAGAAAAAGTTACCATACGACGCTGCTGCACGAAGACGAACTTAACCGTGACGTCATGCTGTCTAGAGTTTACGAAGACAAAAACGACTCTCTCATCCACATGCAGAGTTATGAGTGGGTTTTGAAACACTGCCAGTCTGCCAAATACATCATGAAAATTGAAGACGATGTATTTGTGAACGTCGAAAAAGTAGTGGCGCACCTTGTGGAGGCACCAACCCATGGCTATGTCACGGGCCAAGTTGTGACTGATCTTAAACCCGACAGACAACCCGAAAGTGTGTTTTACGTATCAGAGACCGAGTGGGCCGAGAACGTTTATCCACCGCATTGCAATAAAGCGTTCTGCATCATGTCGATGGACATTGTCGGCAAAGTAATTGCTCGATCAAGACCCACTACTCTTTTTAAGTTCGCCGACATCCACCTCGGCATAGTCCTCCGAGAGATCGGCATCCTGCCGATTCACACCGACGATTTCGATTCGAAAGGCGTCAGTGGTACCGACGACAAAAACGGCGTCTGCGGTCTGCAATCTGTTCTGGCAGCGAAGGGATTCACGGGTCAGACCATGCTCTACATCAGCAAGAACGTACTGGACGGAACATTCATGAACTGCGATCTTGACACCCAGCCACGACAGGAACCGAATGACGGCGAAAGCATACCGATCAATCCGCCAGCGCGGGAAATCGATATCACTCTAAACGGAAAGTTTGCAAACAGGACAGTGATCAACAAACACAGCTACCCGTATTTGATTAATCACCCTGACCGATGTACACGGCACAGGGAAAAACTTACACTGTTGGTGCTGATCGTTTCGGTCGCGAACGAGGAGTCTTTCCGGAACGCGATACGATCGGCATGGGCAAATGACCGAAATATTGGTGACGCCATTGTCGACTACGTCTTCCTTCTCGGCACCCCTGATAAATCAGAAACACATTTCACTGAAGACTTAATTCGCAAAGAAGATTCTAAACATGGTGATATCATTATGGCAAACTTTGTTGATACGGGTGACTTTGGAAATATGACGTTGAAAACGATAATGGCTCTGAAATGGGCCGCCCTCTATTGTCAGAATGCGAAATATCTTATGAAAACTAGAGTGACTACTTACGTACAGACAACAAACATCGCAAATTTTCTAACGAACTCATTTGTGAAGGAAACAAATTTGGTTATTGGCCACGTTTTACAGGAGTCCAGACCTATTCGAAACCCGAACAGCTCGTTCTACACACCTAAAGAGATCTTTCCAGAGTCCCGATACCCACCCTATCCCGAGGGACGGGGCTTCCTGTTCTCTTCCGATGTGGCATACAAGGCCTATGTAGCGTCACTCTATGTCAAACTGTTTCCCTGGGAAGATGTGTACTTTGGGCTGCTGTTAAGAGAATTGGCAATTGTCCCCCATCGCCACTCGGATTTTCTTGTCTATCCGATCTCTGGTGTCCCGGATGTATGCTATATGCGAAATTCGTTCACGTGGAATGCAAACAGTCCCAGGACGTTAACACAGAGTTACGAAAAATTGCAAAGCAGTGTCAATGTTTCATGTTTTGAGAATCTGGTGAAACCGAACGATTACGACTTCATTATAAATGCGGAGAGCAGATGTCAGAATGTGAGTGGCCGTCTTGACCTCGTAGCCGTAGTGATGACCTCGGCGCAACATTTCGGGCGCCGAAGAGCTGTACGCGAAACCTGGGCGCTGCCGCACAAACAGCGGGACTTCACAATGGTTCACGTGTTCTTCGTTGGCAAAACTCATGACGATGATGTGCAGACAAAACTTATCATGGAAAACGAAGAGCATGGCGACATTGTGCAATGCAGTTTTCACGACACTTACTCGAACTTGACACTGAAGACGGCAATGATGTTGAAATGGACAAGTAAGCATTGCAAAGAGGCATCCTACGTCATGAAAGTTGATGATGACGTATTGGTGAACATTGACAACGTCGCCGCTTCGCTCCGCGAAGCCCCAGCCACGGAATATTCGTGGGGCCGGACCTATTACTCGCAGTCACCTGTGCGTGATCCCAAACATAAGAATTACACTCCGCTTGATCTATGGCCCGATCGTCCCTTCCCACCATACAATGCGGGTCCCTGCTACTTCATGTCTGGTGACGTTGTACAGACTCTCCACAGGGCATCTTTCGATTCGAAAAGGTTCGTGAACGAGGATGTCTACGTCGGAATTTTGTTACAAAAGATCGGCGTGTATCCGAAAAGAGATACACGATTCGATATTGCTGGAAGTTTCCGAGCGCTGTGTGAAATTCGAGACATCATTGCGACGCACAAATTACATGCCCACGAGCTTTATCGTCTTTGGTACCGACTTCACGCAGAACAAGATGTAGTTTGCGAAAACGACGAACAGGCCAGAGATTTGACTCCATTTTATTACAGAGAAACCGTCACAGTTCAGAACGAATACACATTCCTGAATGACCAGTCAGAGTTTTGCTCCAAAATGACGTCATCTGGCGTAGACCTGCTCGTCATCCTCATTTGTAGTCTGCCCAAAAATTTCGGGGAAAGAACAGCAATACGGGAGACATGGGGGCGCACTTACCAGCGCGAAGGCGTGAAAATAGCGCCTTTGTTTATACTTGGAAAGACCGCAAACTTATCACAAATGGCAGAAGTGCAGAAAGAATCCAACGAGTGGGATGACATCATCCTTGTTGATTTTCAAGATGGTACACAGTACTCGACTTTCAAGACTATAGCAATTTTGCAGTGGGCCACAAAATTCTGCTCGGACGCCCTCTACGTCATGCGGACAGACGATGGCACCTTCTTGAACTATGAAAACCTCATCAGTTACGTAAAGGATACCGCACCGCGAACTCAACTCATCGCGGGGGGCGTGCTTCGTGGGTCTGGCCCAATCAGAGACCCAAGGAGCGAGTACTACACGCCGAAAGAAGTTTGGCCGCACCATTTCTTTCCAACTTACGTCGAGGGACCGACCTATATAATGTCAATCGATGTTGTGCAAGAACTGGAGTCGGTTTCCCAGACCAGGTCACCAATCATGTGGGAGGACGTATATGTCGGTGTTCTTTTGCAAAAACTGCGAATTAGCCCCACTGAGGTTGAAGGATTTGATTTAAGCGCCAGAAAAAGAGGAAATTGCGAGAACAAAGCTTCAATAGTAACCAGATTTCTGACTGCTCCACAAATGTACCGTTTTTGGCGGGAAAATAGATATGCAACAATATCCTGTTGACACAAGTGTATTATATATATATATATATATATATATATATATATATATATATATATATATATATATATATATATACATATATATATATATGTATATGTATATATATGTATGTATATATACACTTACTAGTGACCTAAAATACTTCGAAATCTGCCAACACGTTCTATCCAGTGCTTCTTGCATAAGTAAAATCACAAAAAGACAATCTTATTTCATGTCTCAGGTGTTCGATTTCACTTGAAAAGTGTTTGTCTCTTCTGATGTACTGTACTATACGTTACAGACGAATACTTCTAGATAATAGTTGAACATTGTCAGAACACCATCAACTGCAATGAACTGTTCAGAGAATCATCGCAATGTCTCTTTGGATGCACTTGATTATAGACGGGGGACAAAATCCATTGTCGCCTTCTGTCGTTTTGTTTTCATTCGTGAGTTTATTCAAGAAGCAGTAAGGGCATACCACTACTGGCGCTATATCGGAAGGGTAGCCGTGTATTTATTTGCAGTTTTCAAGATTTCGTGGCCCGGAACAAGAGTTATCTCTGAGATGCCATTTAGTGTCAGGTTAAAATAACTGGACCACTCTCTAACGAAGTAACTTTATGACATTTATCAAGTCCATTATTCTGACCTATGCTGGCAAGCAAAAAACTTTTATGTTACACAATTAATTGACACCGTCGTTTGAGCCAATTTTTCTCTGGCTTTTAGGAATAGCGAGCCACCAACGTTATGTTTAGAAATGCTTTCGTACAATAGATTGTTGATCGGTCTGAATGAGGAAAGTCGTTTCTAGGGCCTGTTACTTTTCTGAAGATGTTTTATGTCTGTACATTTTCGTAAACTATTTACATAAATAAATACATTTCATGTTTTTATTGCCCCGTGGAAACGATAAATTATAGCTATGGGTGTTTTGTGGCGATTTTCGTCGGTTAATTTCATTTTCAGCTCACGCGACCACACAAACATCATATCGTCGCACCTCTGTAAAGTCTGTGTCTGTACGTCCGTTGTCAGGATATATCGACAATGGTACATCCAGTCGGATCGGGACCAAACGTCATGAGTTTTTTAATAACATAGCTCGCATTATTACAGAAAGTACGCACATATTCGTTGGGATGTCTGATGATCTCAGACTTGTATTGCATGTGAGAAATCTTGATGAAGACTTCAAGATATTTAGGCGTTTCAAGACGTTACATGGCTCACTTGACGTTTAATGAACAATAATAGTTAGGTATTAGTCTGGACTTGGTTTGGAAACTTCAGCCTCCGACAATTGTATAACAATTGCCTGCTACGTATTCATTCACGGTACTGTACTTCGAGACAGACAGACTGACAGACGGAGTGACCTACAGACAGGGTGAAGGAGGAAGCATATGAGTGATTTTTTCTTCGCGTATGCAAGTTGACAGAGAGGCAGAATCTGACAGAAAAAGACGATGAGTCCACGCGGAGGAAGGTTTAGGAACCGACATACACACAATCACAGACGTGAAAATAAAAATAACAGCTCTGACCCTATAGACAAATGGAAGTATTCGGGTAAAGTGGCACAGATGCACTAAGTGACGTCAGCCATCTTGTGTTGAACAATTAATGTTGAAGTGCGATGAAAATACGATATAACAGTTGAAAATTGCTTATCAGTTTTGCTTTCCTGTAAATAATTTATTGACTTTTAAGAAAAATCTGGCGACATTCAACACTCTTCTTCAATGCTGAATACACTTAATCTATTTAAACACCTTAGAGGTCCACAGGTCATCTGATGACCTATATATTTAAATACACGAGTTCAAGTTGCGTAGTGTCCTTGCATATTAGATTTACTTGAGAAAAAATTCGGCAATTATCAGTAATATTCAGTTAATGATAAATTCCCTTGATTATAAGGTGTAAATTTTCTCAGCATGTCTGATAATTAAATTTTCTTGTCAGTTGTCTTATAATGAATTGCCTTTGAAGTCGTTGACTCGGGTTGAACCGGTTCCATCATACTAGGTGTTTATTTTTAACCCAAGTTGAAGCTCATAAAATTGTAGACGTTCATGTGAATTCAAAAAGCTCATGGTTAGTTGATATATTTTACATTGGGAATGACTATACCTTTTCAAGATAAAAATAAAGATATCTGCAAGTTGAGAGTCATAAATAAGACCTCTTTCTACATCACTTATATTTATGTACATGTAATATTTATATAAAATAACGTTAGCGTATTATTTTGTCTGATTCTCTGTTGAGTAATTGGACAGACAGGGCGTCTGACATTGTGCAATTATTTTAACTTAAATATCTGCATAGTTTCTCTCCTTTTATTTAAACACATTTAAACATTTCAAACTATTTGATTGATCCAGAAAAGAAGCTATGGCAGTCTTGTAGATGTTCTTGTTTCCGAGCAGCGCCTCCAATGGTAATTTTCTCACACATATGTATCCGTGCCAATTTGCCTAGTGACCGCCATCGCGCTTCTCACAACTTCCGGCGTCACTGCCTTCCGTACCATCTTGTCTTCGCTTGCAGTGTCCGCTTCCTGGAATCTATATCTCTTCGGCAACGAGTGCCGCCGCGGAATCGAATTCCTGCTCGCGCGGGAAGTCCAGCTATCGATCGACCGACACGATATCCTACTGGCAAACGAGCGAAAACTAGACGTCCTGCTGTGTTGGTGCCCGCAGCTGCAACTACAGAACATATCGTCTTCATCCGGGACATGTGCATTGTATCCTCGAACGAACGAAGGGTTTTCATATGTACATGAATATGTTACACTGACCATAGAGTCAGCATCAGCCTCGGTCAGACCGTAGCAGTTTCTCAGATTATCGGCAAGTTGTTTCTCAATTTCATCATTACTGTAAGCAGAAAGCGGTCTCCGCCTTAATCGACTCAAATCTTTCGAAATTGATTGTCTCAAATTTGTGGATATGTTATGAGCCTTATGTAAATCGTCGGCGATTGAATTTCGCGCTTCTTGAAATTGCTTCCAGCTCCTCAATGATGTCAGGCTCCGTTTGCTAGTAACACTAGTTCTGTCTCTGGCTTTCCGCCTACCAATCAACCAATCAAGACTCTGGATTTTCTCCCAAGAAAGCCTCCTCCTTGAGTTTCGTCTTTGCGTCTGCGCGTCAGTGCTTGCCCTGCTTTGGTTTCTGTCCACACTTCCGCCCTGCTCGTTGTCGTCCTGCATGCTCGATGACGACATGTCTGCGTCACATCCGCTGTCCTGTCGTTGTTCCTGTTCGATCTCAATTTGCATAAGTTTATCTTTGGCAGTGCTCACGTGCTGTTGTAGAGTTTTAATCGTTTCTTCTTTCTGTAAAAAAATGAAAGACTGTGCAAATCATCTGACTATCCATCAAGATTGTCTTTTTCTATGAATATTTCAACGACACTAATATCATTATTTTCTTGATTCCGTCGTTATTGTGAGTAGTTGGAGTGAGAATATCAAAAATACGATATAATTGAAGTAGCAAGGGCTAAATTGTGACGTTTTAGATTACTGTGACCGTCACGTGGTATCATCAAGGTTGGTGTAGATTTTCAGCCATTAGTTTCATTGCTAAGTTGCAGTCACCTAAAATATTTCAACATCTTTTTCCTGGTACATATTGATTTATGTCCTGTTATTTGATGGAAATCGATATTTACTTGTCGCCATTTTGCTGAAAATGGGTAAAAGGGACATGAAAATTGTCGGTATGTTCAGAGTGTACAGCAAACTTTAAAAGTAGTGAATTCACATCAAAAGAACACTGGGGTGGTAGATCATGTAGGGATCACGGCAAGTATTTCTCCCTGACACTGGCTTTATGTCGTAAATGTTGCATAAAATTGTGTGAAGTCGGCCAGACACGTTATTACAAATAAAGAAAGCATACACAATCACAAAGGGTATTTGTCATGCTTTGCAAGTCCATATTGTTGAGAACCACAACATGTGATTTCGTATAGTTACGGTATATTCCACATGAGAGATTACTTTTCCAAATATTCCTAATAATTTATATCCATAAAACTGTAGCCACACTGACCTCAGCTAAAGATTTCTTGAGTTGTGCATTTTCGGCTGATATCATGTAGTACTCCTCTTCAATTCTGTCCACCGAACTGTTCTGGGACGAGGCTAAATACGATGACGTTATTGACTTGGATAGGTCGGCTGATGACGTGTTCTTCCATGCATAGATCTGACGAATGAACGGAAGTGTTACTGTAATTGTACGCGTGGTAATTGTAAAACCAGTTTAATAATCCGCTGCCATTTTCCACACATCTGTCATAAGACGAACGGCAATGCGACGCGCATGCTCAGTGTTTGGTAAAGGGCCCTTGTTCACCGTCATGGTTTGAGGAAAAGACACAAAACATTCGTGATATCAAGTGAAAGTACCCTGAAATGTACGTGAACTATGGCATGTTCTTGGAAATTTGATCGTTAATCAATCACAAAAGTAGTATTTTCATATTCATCTATTCTCTCCGGTATCATTAAAAGTTTTCTGCCTGGTAAGTCTCGTGCCTGTAGACTTGAGAATCTCTTTGATTCTACGCGTGAACACGTGAACTTCAAATCATGTGGCATTTATTCTGTATTAACTCTCATCGCTTTACATGCAACGAAGCAGTGTTAAGGTAATATGCACCTCGAAAGGGAAAAACTGAAAATTCGGGAAACTTTAAACTACATGTATTTTCTTTTAGAATGAAAAAATTAAAAATGTGTTCACCGTCCAAACTCTGGTACCAGAAAAACAAAGTACCTGAAATTTATCAATACATGAAATTCAAAATGGCCGCCATCTTTGTGCTAACTCTGTCGGAAAAAAAATTAAAGTTCCGATCTTCACAAAAAATAGTAGGGGAAAAGATATTGAAAATAAGGCAAATAAAGTGAGATAGAAAAAGTATTGTGTAAATTTTAGAGTCCTAATGATCGTCTTCCGACGCACATTCTACCATAACTTTTGTCTAAACATAGACTCTCGAGAATCTATGGTCTAAACTTACTTTCGGGATATTCTGCATGAGCAGTACTTGTGTCGTGCAAACCAGGATTGCTCCTGACACGCATGCGTACCAAGCATTCGGCCAAGTGACCAGTATTGCCGACAGACCCGTTGCTATGGCAGCCAGTATGACGCAGGTGTAAATGCTGATGATGATACTCTTTGCGTCGTTCATTGACGGCAGTGTAACGTTGCGAGTTGCCCACGCCAGGTAGGAACCGAACAGCAGCAGACTGGCTTTGTAGAAATATATTATTGCCAGCCAGAGGGCGCCGTACGTTGACTCACACAATTGAATGGTGATCATTTCATCTGGTGCCGATGGCGGGTCGGCGTATTTTTTCGGCCCCTAGAAACGACCAGGAAGGGTATTTTGATATTTTCATGTTAATTCAGCTAACAACCATAAACTAACAATCACAACTGCTACATCAAACACATCTACCAAATACTTAAACCGGTACCAGGCGTAAAGCAATTCTGTTCCCTTACAAAACACTATCTACCAAGCTAAACAACATACAAACTCGTTGCTACACCATCAGTCTTGTCTAAACATGTGTCCACGGTGAACTTTAGTTCATCAAACGTTCATAAAAGTTTTCTGTTATCAACCGGTAGCAACCTCCCGTTCGTCGTAAACATCCTATATGAATATAGGCACACATCGAGCCGAACAAATACAGGATATTGATCCTCTCACACATATCTGTCTGTCTATCTGTCTGTGTCTCGGTCTCAGTCTGTCTCAGTCTGTGTCTCGGTCTGCATCTCGGTCTGTGTCTGTCTTAGTCTTTCTGTCTCTGTCTGCCTGACTGTCTGTCTGTCTGTCCCTATCACTGTGTCTCTGTCTGTCTGCCCCCTCTCTCTCCATTTGTCATTTCTCTCTACTATCGCCCTCTCCGTATCTCTGCCGCACAGAATGCGTCTACAGGTATAGTAATCTACGGAGTTTAATATTGTACAGTATATCAGAAGTATTCGGCGGTGCAATGTTAAAAGACATACAGAGATTTACTTACCGGATTGACGTTTGCAAGGTACTGCCCACACTTGAGTGGATCAAAGCCTTGCCAGAATGCTAGTAAGGTAACGTCTATCAGTATCAGTACAAACACCATCAACAGCAACTTGTCATCGCGAATAACCTGTCAGTCAGAGAGAAAATATATGATACAAATGACAAGAAATTTGGCATGAGAATCATTAAATCAAGAGGAGTATGTAGCAGTTGTGCCAAGAATGTTCCTCAATGCGGGTTTCCTAGTGGCCGTGTAAGTGCCATTTCAGTAAAGCAACTCTGCATGGTCTGAGAAATTTGCGTTTATTCTAACAATGAATTGCAACAAAATCTGCTATCCGAAACCTCTTGCGCACAGTCTCATATTTGTGCCATCGTCTCATTTGATAATGTTCCCAGTACGAGGATGTTTATAGCTAGCTCGGTTAACGACCCATTTGTAGTCAAATACTTACCGTTCGCTTTATTGGCGCTCTTGTAAATATCCTATACACCCGCCATGTTTTGCTGAACATCGCTCCATACACCAACGTGAATGCAATCACAATCAGCCATGTCCTTGTCTGCAAAAATAAGGTACAGATCGAGCAACAACTGTTACAACATGAAGAATGAAAAGTACAAGACGACAGCACACCTTGTCCGGTGAAAACGGTGTTTGACATTCCGCCTCTCTTTTTCGGGACAACTTGGAGCTTTGTAAGACAAAAAAGTCATTTGGATTAACTGTAATCAGAGCTAGCAGTAATTCATCACCCAGGTCTTAAAATGACCAAGTTTTTCCCTGGTTTTCTTGGTAACCCACAATACCTTAGACTTTAACATAATGTCAGCGATTCAGATAGCAAACGAGTTTTACATTCCGAGATTACGTTCTAGACAGAGAGAGATTAAGGGTTACCATAAATACCAGAGAATACCTGGATCATGTTAATACACGGATAAAAATTACTACAGGTCCTGACTGTAGTTAATACAAATTACTCTGTGAAATACGTTTGACGTAAAAGGTGAAATCGATAAAAAAGGGTCGTGGGAAACTTGGTGCATTCTTGTTGGGAAAATAATTGGGTGTCTCCCTAAACTTTGTTGAGATCACCACTTTCGGCTAGTCATTTCCGTGTCTATAACTGAACACATTTTAAAATTACATGTGCTCGACAGTTCTGATCTCAACATAAAGTTGTAGGAAACAGAAGGAATTCTGGGTAATCATGAAATAGGTCCATGTGCAGCCATCAAGACAGCCACATCAGTCAAACTTTCCCCTTACCTGGCAAAATATCGTCGCAACATCTTCGTCACCCGCTATCCCATAATCTAATCCAAACAAAATCGCACAGGAATAGAGTAGAGCGCCCCCTAAAGTTATCAAAACGTTTATGTTTGGGCTGGACATTTTGATTAATCTGAAATACAAATGTATTAAAAAATTAACAAAAGAAAGCTCTTTATAAAGAGACAAGAGAACACTATGTGTATAAATACAAAACAGATACATACACACAGTATGTATAAAAATGGAGGTACGAAGATGGAAGTTAGTCCTTCTCTTCCAACTGCCGTATACTCATGAAAGTTACTCGTCTGAGCACGAACTGATGAGTGAATATCAGCAGAAGAGCCTCGTTTTGATTATTTTTCATAATAAACACGAGTTTATTACCTGTCATTTTTGTGAATCAAGTTGAAGACAAGTAACCCTGTTGCCATGGCAACTCCAAACGAGGATAGAACACACACTGAAATAAATAGTCCAAGTGATATTGTCCTTGTTTCCATGGCGATTGGAGCCGTAGGGTCTGGCGTCTTTATAGTGATGTATATTTCCGTTGTCATGGCATTATCAACGATAAAGTTGCTTATATTTGATGAGAGTGTTACATCGGTAGAGTTTAGGTTCATCTTGGCTCAATGCCTGAAATGAAAGAAAACGGTATTTGAGAATCTCGAACTTTGTTAAGGCATCGCGATACGATAAAATCTCAAGGTATCTTCCTTTTGCGGGCTGATATCCAAATTCGAATTTCCCAAGTTATAAACATGTTTTCCGGTAACAGATGTCATATCGGGTGTCATACAAAGCAGTTACGTGGTATTTACTCTGGTTCTGATCTGTAAAGTGTACCAGTCCTATCTACTTCTTGTAATCTACCTTCAGTTTTTTAAACATTCCCGTCCTTCAAGAAGAAAGGAATTTAAGGCAGACGATGTTGAAAGGGGACGGCGGCATTTGCGTCTTTATATATAAGGCCAACAAAATAAATTGTGCTGTTCCAATAACATGGTTTTAAAAAATATGGTAGGTCGGTAGGGATTTTTTCCCCAAAATATTTTTATTTTTAAATGTGAACTTTTTAGGCGTTCGGGGCGATCAAACACTGGCCACAACATTTCCAGAAAAACGTATAATACATATAAAAGGAATAGAAAAATGAAAGACGTCCTCGTTCAAGCAAAAATAAAATGCCAGGTATATATAACGAACACGTGATTTTACGGGTTTCTTCTTTCTCTTTTTTTCTTCCGTGTTTACGTAGCTCTAAAAATTTTAGGGTCGGTAGGCAAAAAATAGGACTTGGATAGGTCTGGTTAGCGGAACAGCACATTTTTATCTTTGGCCTAACGGCCTGAGACTCGTGGACAGAGCGACGTATGGATGTGCAACACACAGATAAAGGTAGATTGGGACAGAGCTTCAAAATGTAAAAGTTTTTCAATCTCCCGGTGTTTTTTTCCGATCAAAATGTTTGTTTCAACACAGGACCCATGGATCAACCTGACTCACAAGAGCTATTTCTATGCGAATCCTTGAGGTCATCTACGAATTCGTTGGGACAGCGATAAAAAGGCAATGACTGACATGGTATGCATCTTAGCCTGGTGTTAAAAATTGTGCAAATTAGTTGACATGTTAACAATAATGATATTAAATGGCGATCCTTTGCCGTGTAGCTGCAGCATGTTTACCAAGGCATCATAATAATAAAGGCAATAAAATATCGTTCACCACTTCATAGATATTTTCCCCTTCCTAAGTACCTCAGTCCTGTTGAAATTGCAAACGAAAACTGGATTCACATTTCAGGAATTGTATCAAGCAAAAGACTATATTTTAGTATGAAAAGTAGGTGGTTCTCTTTGAGAACCTAAAACATTTTAGATTTCGAATTCGAATTTGAATCAAATTCATTAAGATGAGAATGTCCGCTAGATTCATTTGTCTGAGCGATAGTACTCACATGAACAGATAAGTCATCGGTTAAAGCTAAACTATTCGCCTCTTCGTTAACTTATACTGATAAAAGTAGCTTACAAACATATTGGTGCACACAAATTCGCTTACAAAAGTGTACATATTCAAAGCCGCATCACGAAGTGATATCAATGCCCATATGTAAATTAGTCCAGGTATAAAAGGGGCGGCGATATGTAGTTCCCTTCTCCCTTGCAATAGGATCGGAAAGGTTAGGCTGTGCGCAACAGTAACTGAAGGGTGGGGTGTCTGAGTTGCGTCAAAATTGAATGTTTTCAGAAATCTGCACTTTTTTGTCTCCTCTTTTGTTCTCCGCCCTTCCCACCCATAATTTAATATTTCTGGTTCACATTCTTCGCTAGGGATTTGCCTCCCAAATGCTCCGTGCAAACCTATAACGATAGGTGATATCCTTGAGCGAAGTGATAAGGCTTGGAATATTTAGTAATATACATGACGTCATCGTGAATAAGAGGAAGGCAAAGAGCGTATAAAGTTCAACACGAAAGAGAACAATGCTTGCCATTCAGAAGTTATCCAGTCACTGTCAGTTTAATACTTGACAATACCCTGATAGACGATCAAATTGAAAATCGAACGGTGACTTTCGAAAGATAGCAAAATCAACGAATCACATGTGTTGCTCCTATGACTAACACGACATTACACTGATTTCATGATAAAGAAAAGCCTTTGAATACAATTGGCTTGTCTAATTGCCTCGCCTCTTCTTGTAAACTATAATTGTGGCGAGATGAGGGATTACGCTAATTGACTTAATGTTCTCCACTTTACAACATCATTAAACCTTCCTAATGCCCGGGATTACGTTCCATACATTATTTGTGGCTTTGTTCACCATTAGGCTGCCCTGCGACGTGACGTTGCGATGCGTTGTTGGTATGTGCCATCGAATTGACGGCGACAGATTCCTGGTCAATGTTCTCCTTACTATAACAAGTACGATTACATAGTTACTGAAAGAATGATTTTAGCTAACCGATGTTTGATCGTATATGTTTGTTTTGTATAACATTCGACTAAACAACAGAATACAACGTACTAGCCTGGATCAGTAGGGTCGTTTGAATGTCTATTCGTTTCTCCCGCAGCGGTAAAACGATACATACTTAATATTTTGTGTAGGAACGTATACTTGAAGGCCCTAACAGGATTACACAACAAGTTCATTACTTGCAACCTGACGAAAGTACATTGTACGTAACTGGAAGTTGAAAGATTTAAACTGTTACTTTCGCAAGGAAACCTTCAAGCATTGCCTTCAGAAATAAAGAATAACAGTTTCGGGTCACCGTGCAAAATTTAGCACTAGAGAAAAAAAATACCAAACATTACCAACACTTGAATGCCATTATCTCTGTCTTCACTATATGGCGACAATAGAATTTTCGATTTTCACTAAAAATTAGACGGTAAAAATTCAATTTACACCAAGAGCAAAGTATTGTAAAAAGTTGAGAGTCCAAATATCTATTCCCCAAGTACATAATGTGAAGCATCGGCAATACAAATATATCATTGGTTTTAATATGCCATATATATATATATATATATATATATATATATATATATATATATATATATATATATATATATATATATATA
>LD347134.1:38408-53649 GCA_001465055.1 Ptychodera flava | reverse complement strand
CTCTCTCTGACTTTCGTTCAGTGGACCAAGTCTACAATGAGAACAAGAATGCCGGGCTGACTGATTGTCAGCCTGTCTGCTGCCTGCCCGACGGTCTCTCTTGCTTTTTATCTGAGTGCATGCCTCGGTGTCTTTGCTGTATCGTCATTGCTGAGTGCGTCAGTATCTGTCTGTATGTTTGTTTGCTGGTTCCGTCTTCTTACAATACCCTCCCCATGTCTGTCCTGTCTCTTTTACATGAAGCAGACGGAAATTTTGAATGGAGAGACACTGATATGATGGCCACGTAGACTGTATACATGTCGTTCGTCCGGCGAACGAATGACTGTATCGATTAATAAAATTGCCGAAAATAACCCCAATGGCTCACTTCAGAGTAAACGTGTCACTGAACTTTGAAGTGTCATTTCTTGAAAGCAGAAACCATCGACCTTTGATTGGATGTCCTTGGATTCCCACTCGATACATTCAAGTTGCCCATTTAGTTTTTTAAGAATATTTGGACTTCCACACCGTCTTTGATGGCACTTTCAGTCAGTTTACACGGAACAAATAATACACTCACTCTATGACGCAGGTAGGTCTGCTTTCTTTGTCCAAAATCTCAGTAGTACGTTCTAGCTAGACGTCAAAAGTTTCTACTTAGGTCTGATCATTATAGATTACAAGTCGCGGTGGTCCACACTCACTAAAGTTTAGATTAACTTCACAATTTAAAATGAAAATGACGGCGCTGAGGTTAGTATGTTTTGGGAAATTTGAATGACGGTCCATTGGAAAGACGCCGTCAACGGCAGTCTTTCTTCAATTGGCTGAAAGTAATTCCACGAAATGACATGACGAGCCAGATGAAGACTATTGACTGGCGCTTGGAGTCGGAACAGACCAATTACGAACATCTTTGCGGTTGGTCATAATAAAGTGAGACACTTAACAACTATACCTGACATCGGCTTTAAAGTTTCCTTTCGATGTTGTTCATGTCGTCTGATATGTCGTTCATTACGGAAGATCCTCCCTTCGAAGATGGATGGCCCGAAGAACCTGGAGCGAGGGATCTATGTGTCTATTTGTCCATCCGATTATGCATCATCGAAAAAAGGAGGTTCATTCTCCTACTTTGGAGATAAAAAGGGAAGGTCGCAAGTCATTATGTCTTGCAAGACATAAACCGCCATCACATTAAATGAAAAGCACACAACCTTTGAAATGTATCTCAACCATCGACGTGAATTCATGCAAACATTTAGAGCGACAAAAAGAGAACTTTTTTGAATAGAATTCTTGTCTTTGTAGGTAGCTGATGAATTCCCAATAAAACAGGTGTAATTATCTTGCTAATGTAACGAAACGTGCTGCTGCATTCTAGACAGACTCATTTTTTCCTCGTTGTTTGTTTTAAATTTCCCACAAAAGAGTCACTGAGTGTATTATAGCCGTGATGTCACAATAACGCGGACTGACTTTCCTTTGTGGTGGCGTCATACATGGAACGTACTTTTCCAGGGGAAAGTCAATGTATCCGCAAAGGAGGATATTCTGTCAGTTTTGCATTGACACTATTTTTGTCGAGGATTTTTTCAAAAAGCCCGCAGATAAATTGAATAACTTATCGTGAAATTTTATGTTTTGAACGCATGAAGAAAAATTCATCAAGCATTGAGCTCCTCAATCCCGAACATCCGAACCGACGTCACCCCTTCACGTAGCACAGACCTCATGTAACTGGACTGGTAGGCGATCGTGTCATTGACCTGCCTGAAGCACGTGAATACACATTTGTGATTCTAAATTAAACAAATATTCTCCAAGCTATCTAGAGAAATAGTTTTGTTCACTGATTGTCCTTTGAATGGGCACTTTTTGTTGTTTGCCCTTGGTCGACTGGTTTTAAAACAGTTGTTTTATATTTGCTCATAGTTTCAGCTTCTCGATATTTTGCAAACACAGTCCTCTGAATCTTTATTTTCTCTCCTTCAAAAGCTGCACAGTGACAAAATGAAACGGCAATGTAACCTTGGAATGATGCGCAATCAAAGAGTAGTTGTGAATGACTGTGAAAACAAATCCCAGTCCCGCGATCCGTCGCATGTTTAAGTTTCATTAGAACTCAGACCTTGGATCTCGGAGTTTGTCGACAAGACTACGTGCTGGTATCTTTTAGTACTTGTTTAGTCAGTTGTGTGTTGAAAGTAGAGTAAACTTTAATACATGTTGATTTCTGTAACTTGACCTTGCTAAACCAGTCATGTTTTTGCAACAGTTATGACCAATTACGGTTGACTTCAAACGCCAGCGCAGGTTGAGAACGGAACAAAAGAAATCTTGATAAAATTCATCAGATATTGTTAATTTTCTACCCAAACCCCTCTCAAATTGCATTCAACTGGCCTTTTTTGAGCTGGCGACATCAACAGGGTGTACACTAGTGAGAACAATGATTTTTCTTACGAAGATCTTTAATGAAGAAAAATATATGGAATTGTTGTTTCATGCAGCATCTATTTCTGTACTTGGCGTTTGGAAGAGATCGAATCTGTCACAAAGTTCAAATCTACTGTGACGCCATAAACGATTAAATATATTATAAAGTCCAGGCATCTAAATCTCCGAGTCGTATACTGTGTCGGCATCGTCCCTAGAATCACCATTATAGTCATCACCGTCGTTGCCGTCGTCGTCAACATTGTCGTCTTCATCACCAAAAGTGTAATCAACTCGACTACCTACAATATCACTTTGGCAATATTTGTACATGTACATAATATGTTACATTATTTTGAATCTCACAGTGCTAACCACTTGCATATCAATGAATTTTATTTTGATTTAAATTGTTTTTATTGGGTGGTTGATTGATTGCTCGATTGATTGATTGATTGATCATCACAACCACCACCACCATCATCATCATCATCATCATCATCATCACCATCATCATCATCATCATCATCATCATCATCATCATCATCATCATCATCATCATCATCATCAATTATCATCTTCGTCGTCGACGTTATCGTCGTTGTCGTATACATCAATCTCCATTAATAGCATACTTAAAATACCAATCTTCCTGTGTGAAGTAGAATTTTGCATGTTAGGACGGGGTCCATCAAACGAATACAACCGGAGTTTATGCTGTAATGATCTTTTACTGCACCGTATCAAAATCAAAATTTTAAAGACCGCGATAAGTGATATTAACGATTGCGACTAGACTTTCTGGCGACCGTTTCGTGTTCCATGGGAGTATTGTGTATCACTGAGTTGAAATTCTTTGTAATGGGATGTTTTGATATTTGGGACGCCTCTGGCGTTTTGAACGCCACTTAGAGTGACCACAATGCGTGCTGATTACTATTTTTGTCATCGACGTTTTGCAGTTTTCATTGGCGTACATACAGAGATACAGAGATGCATAGATAGATAGATAGATAGATAGATACGTACGTACATACATACATACATACATACATACATACATACATACATACATACATACATACATACATACATACATACATACATACATACATACATACATACATACATACGGTGTGTGTGTAGTCTTAAGTTATATAGACAGATAGATAATGCGTGACACACTTTGAGAACGTGGGCAAACAATTGAACAGAATCAGTCTTCGAACAGGGACACACAACACGGGTCATAAAATCACACGTACGCGCACATATACAACCGAGCAATGTTATGCATACACAGTGATCGGGGCGTTTAGCGATCACCTATATTGGAACGATGCCGCTGTATCGGTGCTGTTTTAATCAAATACTCCCGTTCGTCGATAATGTCTATCAGCTGGTTTTCGAGAACGATAGCTATATCGAATAGTGATTTTGAACTATCTTGGATAAGCTACTCAACCCAGATAGTCTATCAGTTTAATTATTCCAATCACCGGTACAAATTACTTTAAAGCTATTAGTACCTGAGCTAATTGTCGCTTTTCTATCTTGACCTCTGGCAAAGAGGTCAAAGCAATTACTTAGACCGAAAAGAAAGATTCGCAGATACGCCAGTGGTAAAACCAGGAACGATAAGACATGGTGACATCGATTATTAACCTTAGCGATAAATAGTTCTTTGTATCCAGCAATCAACAATCGATCTGCCAGACTTATTGATAATCATCTGAGCGATTCTTAGCGACTTATGACACGCTACTATGTTGTTTAAAATGGACCAATGATCGAACAACAAGTGACATGTATGTCAAATGTAGTCAACTTCAGTCGTGTCTCGGCCGGTCAGAACTGTCTTGAGTCGACGCCATAGAGACACATCTCCGCTACTTCAGGCAAATAGAAAATTACACCAATGACTACAATGGGACGGAATGCGATCGATTTTATGACAACTTCTTCATTCTCTACACTTGCCCAGTTTTTTCAAGATTTACATAATCGCTTTTGAAATATGGCTCAATCAATGTACGCTGTACGATTACAGCCGCCGATCAAGATGTAATCGTATGTTTGTGATAAATATAGAGGGCGTATAGTTCAGACATTTTTGACCCTGCGTCATACTAGTCAAGTCGTTCTGTGCTCCCCTGGGCAAATTGAACTCAACCCTATCTAACACTCTTTAATATATCGAATTATGCCATCGGCATTATGTAAATGGAATAACATGTAATATCTTGTCGCATTAGCAACGTTGTCTTTTTCACCTTTGAGAAAGAAAGGTCAAAGTAATTTGTTCGAGAAGAAAAAGACAAGAACTCGAAGGGAAGACGCGTGTTTACTGATCAGTGTGTTGATGTCACACAGTCAAATGATCGTCGCTACATTCGCCCCGTGTACAGTAGTTACTGCTACCCCCTACCATCCAACACTTACACCCCTCCCTACCCCGTTCCTCACCCCGCGATGTCTGGGGTAAGGAAATGAATAACGCACTCTAATACACAGCAAGTCGTTTCAAATGCTTTCATGTAAGTGGGCCAGGACGATGAAATTACGCGTAGTTGAGGGTGCCTCAGCTGTGACTGCAGTCTGTCCCGATTCTCCAATACTTTTCTACGTCTTACTAATCTGTCCCAACCTCAAGAATCTGATAAATACACAATAGTCTGTTATAGGTGAACCTTTGCATCAACATGGTGTGGAAGATCATAAGTACTTGTCCCTATGCCCTGGAGTCGACAAACAACACCGACCCTTCAAGCTAAAATAGTTGGCACTCAAACGGCGCATCTAATAGGGTGGGCTGAACATCCGTGACCAGAATGCTAAATTTGAAACCAGTGAGACTGTGAAGGACAAATAGCTGCAACTTTCGAATTTTATAAATGTCAACTGCAGTTTCTTGTCCTACCCAGAAAAGCATGTTGGAGCACTTAGCCTGTCAGCGGACGACTCAGATTGTACACTGTGTCGACTGCAGGGTTATTGTTGACAAGTTAATTCTGGTTCGGACCAGAATCCAAATATAAACAACAACAGTGCCGTAAAGACGCTGTGTTGACGAGATACGTAGTAGGTGTTTCAACAGACTTTAGAAAGTAGAACAAGAACTTGCAATTGACATGCAATAAATATTGAAATATCATTAAAAGCTACAGCTACTGGCCCATTGATGCAGACCAATGTAAGGTCTTAGACTGTGATGTCAGAAATAAATTTCATCCTTTAAGAGGAATCTGATCACGTTAGTAAATATGGTGAACATGATTAACGTTACTTGCACGCAGAAATTGTGCCTTTCAAACATTTTTCTCCCTGCTTTCATCAAATACCCAACAATAAGCACGAAAACAGGTTTCTTGACGGTTTGAGTACGAATATCACCCGGGGTCCCTTATTGGAAAGTTACACATACGTACTACGGTCGTGACCCCTTTTTCGCCTCATGCAGGCTTTTTGGCCGTGGGACATTTGATAAATGTTAAATTTTGACGCCTGTTTTGTTCTCTAGCACGAATTATTACCCATTATTTTGTAGAAAATATAGGTTTTGACACAGGTACTTGACATGTAAAGAAAATATTGCATAGGTTTTGTTTTGTAGTTTCAATTGACTAGGGCACACCTGTACCTATTCAAAAGATACAATACTTCTTTTCAGAGGAAAGTGCCATTATAAAAACAAAAGAATCCGCAGTTATGACACTGGGAGCGTCACTTTAGTAACGTTCGAATTGCAATCAGAGAGTACTGTGCGGGTCACGGTTCCTCCATATGCCGCCCAAGGATTTCTTGAGACAGCGTCGCGTTATTTTCCCATTCTGAACAAACACGTCATTACAACCCAGAATGTACGCCCTCTAAGTTTGCATCGCAGATCGCCAATCAAGAAGATTGTCAGAAATATCATATAAAGCAAGAAATATTAATCCCATACAACGTCTTGTTCTGATGAAAAATCAAGAATTTTCAAGAACAGTACACTAGACAAGTTTTTGTTCTCTATGCGCTAAGCTATTCCCCTTTTCTGCAACAAACACAGAATCATGAAATAAAATGGATGAGGTATTTCCAGTAAGCATGCGCATAACTTCAAAACCTTAAATCCATCGTGTTTTCCCTGTCTGGACTGAACGATTGGATCTGTAATGTAGGGAACAAACGAAATACGCCGTAACACGAATGTTTTACCGGAAAAGCGGTGAAATTACCAGAATTTGTGTGCAAGGACATACGTAATTAAAACCATTAAAACTAGACCATAGAATTATCAAACATACGTACTACAAAGTGCGTATGGAATAAAACGATTTTACGATTATTTGACGTTTATTAAGCACAAGCATTTCGAACTGTGCTATCTCATACCACAGGGCAAGTCTCTGAATTTTCTAAAAAATTCAAAATTTAGCACACTGATTTTTTAATCTTCTCAATGACGTTTTAGTCACTTTGCTGCTACTAGAGAATAGATGGACAATCTCTCTTGTAAAATGAAACATTATTAGAACAGATATCGTGGTTACAGATTCTTGCTGATCATTGTAAGCTATTGTGGTTTGCCGATGGATTTTTGTTGATTGCGAAGTCACTTCGTGGACATGCAAATCACCAAGTTTATTAAGTCATAATAATTGTGTACTGGATGGTAATAATAAGCAGACTTTCAAGTTCAAGTCAGCTTTTCATAAAGCCCATCAAGATAAATCTACTTCATCAAAACTGGTTAAGAGCCACCCTGTGTCGATTTGCCATCACAGATTGGCTGCCGACTTCGTGAGCGCTGGTGAAAGCGTGGCATGCAGTACAGCTGGACGAGAGCCATTGCATAGTCATTAAATATCTGCTAACCACGGGAGGTTCGTTTTTATTGGCGCCACGGGCCATTATCAGTAATTTCTAAAAGCATACCTACTTAGTTTTCTAATTTACTCAGTTTTATAAATCAAAACGATAAACCTCCGCCATCTTGATTTATAGGTCATAAAATTTCACTACTCTAGTAATATGGCTCGTTAGATAGCTTTGTCATCGATTCTTCGATCTTATCCATCGTTTACTTCAGCAATATTTTGTCAGGCCAGAATTCTCTTCACTATTAAACTCGATATCATTAGTTTTGCTCATATTGATTAATTGTCGGTATAGACCAACCTATAGTCGATCAATTCTTGAGTACCTAAGTTTTACGCAGACCAAAGAATTCATCCGGCACCGCTATTTTCTGATATTGTAACACTTGATGTTTGTGATATAAAACTAATTAGAATAAATGTCAATTACACGAAACTACTAAAGGCATTTATCGTCGATTAAAACGAACATTCTTTGGTATTCGCAGTATCCCATGGCAACGAGGCCGAGTTGCGGTAATACCGCACGTTCCAGTGATATCTGGCTGTGACTGGTGTATTGGCAGATAAATTGAGCTTGTCAGAGAAAAATAAACACCGTGCGAACATCACATTAAGGAGAGATCACGGTGAGTAGTATTAATCTACAAAAAATGACAGCGTTTATCTGCCATCTTTACCGTAATGTTACAGTTTACAAGACTGGCTGTGCTTTCGCAATAATTAATTCTCAGGAAATACTTAATCGAAGTGAGGACTGTATTTTGAATTGTACCCTGTTGTTTGCATATACTTGGTACTTTGATCTCTAAATCAACAAAAATATTGTGTTGCTACAATTTTCGAAATTCGACGGTTCATTTCGCTAGTGCAGCGTTTACGCACAATTCTGTGAGCTTGTCTGGGCTATTTTTTTTCTAAAAACGAGTCATCCACGAATGGTCAGTACACGTTGTTATCGTTTTGGTATGGTACAAACTTAGCAAAAAGTAATTACAATGAAAAAGGAAGAAGACAGACATTTTGAAGTAGTTTTTTCTCACTCTAACTATTTCAACGTTACCATTCTTCAAATCTTCAAGTCTCTTATTTGCAAAACCTCTGAACACAATGCGTTATGATATCAACCTCTGATGATTTTGAGAGTCTTTGACTGGCTCTCGACGAACACAGAATATCAGGGCTGGCGAAATCACTATTCGGTGCATTAAAGCAAAGGAACCATATAGAAATTTACTTACAATAAGATAAGGTAATGTTATGAGGCACTCCCAATCCGACTTAGTCGCCATTCCGTCAATCGACTGACATCGATATCGTGAGTGTTCATTGACTAAAATTCTTACTTTTAACCGATGGTGACGGATGTAGTACTGTAAGTAATTGTTGCATGTGAGCGCTGGTGTACAATTTTATCAACCGTGTCACAATATTCTCTGTTCATTACTTATTTACACATGTTTATATACATGAATCATTTATTCCACACGGCAAGGAAGAACCGTGTCGCCTATATGGACAAATGTGATCTAAAGCCAAGTTTAAACTGCGGTATCTAAAACTGGGTCGTAAGACTATATATTCGGAATAATGAAATGGAAAACTAGTTTTATTCGGTTGACAATATTAAAATTTTGTATTTCATTGATTCATATGAACAAATTGAATATGAATAAATCCATCATTTCATATTTTCCTTTCCTGAACTGTCGCACGTCCTCTCCCGTTGTTTTGTAAATCATTAAACCAGTTAAAGTTTACACACTTAACACACGTAGAAAAAATACACATTTTCATTAATTCTCTTGGTCAGAAAACCCATCAGTCGTTAGGTGTCCAACAGTGAGAGTTTATAACCAGCAAATATTCTTAAACTCTATGAAGATTACCATTTTAATAAAATTTCGATATAAACAGTGACGATATTTTTTTTTGACTAATTTACAGATTCCATGCAGCGATGCTGTAGAGGTTTTACTTACCTGACTATGCGTGATGTGTCTTGTTCCAGTAAAGATGGAGACAACGCTGTTAAACTTGAAAAGTAAAACCAGTCTCAGGTACAAGCAACCAGAGAATGCGTTTAATCGCTACCCTCCCGGCTTTCAACAATCTCTTCATGTCGTCCGAGTAATCCTTTGGCTTTTAGCTTTTGTTGCAACAGCCAATGCATTCACGTTTTGCCATTGGAATAAATCTATGTTTTGAATAGAGAAGTAAACTGGTGCACAGTCGCCGACCAATCCAAAGTCAATTATGTATGTAGTCAATATTAATTTTGGACGATACCATATCGAAACGTAATGGCTCTCTTCCAGTGTGACATATAAAATTGACTTACGAATTGCTTTGAAGACTTTTAAATAAAATGTAATTTGGCAATTACCACCGCAAACAAATTCATACCTAGACAAGGAAATTCAGGAACTTTCAAATTATTTTTTGAAATAGTGAATCACTCACTCACGGCAGATAGATGACGATCGTCACGCAACCTGCCCTCCCTGCAATTCTGAATGGATCGGTCAAAATTACTTCCGATATTTATTGATGAAGATACAAATAGGAGCCTCCATGGTAACCGACCCCAGATATTAGATTGTGTCATTCGAAGTATGGATTTGTTTGATTTATACTATGAAAACATCCTAAATTTCATGTCAATTAAATATATAGCATTTGAACCAACACGGACCGTTTTCCCATACTAGTGTGCGTATATATATATATATATATATATATATATATATATATATATATATATATATATATATATATATATATATATATATATATATATATATATATATATATATACACATACCAGTGTATGCGTGTGTGTGAGCACGTAGTGTAATTAGGTACATATAAACTTTATAATGGTTTGCAACCTCTTAGCATAGCACAGCTGGCCATTTTACACTTTATGAATTTCCACAAGAGATCAGTTTCGCGGTACCCGAATCAGGGACATTGAAAGGATAATTTTGAGGTTGATATTTAGACTCCAAATCTAGATGTCATTTGCAATGTTTACTTCGGTCGAAAACCAACACAATTTATCCCTAGTAAGCCTAACCACCATTTACAATCTTAATTTTGAGAAAAAAAATACGATTAAATGTAGAAATTATTGAGGTCAGACGTCGTCGGGTCACAAGGTTTTTATGGCGATTATAGCGTCAGCTGTTGGAGTAAAAGTTTATATGTGTGGACTGAAATGCTTATACTGAATCCAGTGTTATAGTGCTATCGATGACGTCATGGCTCATGCAACAAATCGTTGGCAACGTGCCATATTAGAGAGAATCGATCTTATCGCATTTGGTACTTGACTGTTCACCTACCCAGTGACATTTTCTGGTGATATAATAGTTTTAAGAAACTCCACTCAACTCCCTGGGGAGCAAACAACAGCTCACATGTGCAGCCAATAAGCGCAGTAGAACATACACATTACAACCACTGTCCTACCGGGTACACATCACTCCTGGATGGGGAGAAGCAATGAGGAATAAAGTGCCTTGCTCAAGGACAGAACACCTTGGCCATGCCGGGGCTCGAATTCACAATCCAGTGATCGTGCGTTCACTGCTCTAGCCACTGGCCCATGATGCCTCCACCAGGCAATAATAAGCCGTTACTGCACAGTTATCTGGACCTACATAGATGAATGTTTTATTCGAATCAAATGCAGCATTCCTAAGAATTGTTGAAGATTTGTGATGACGTCAGTGGAGAAGATGCAAGTGTTAAGCTTATGTGAAGACAAGGTGGATGCAATGTAAGGCCAAAGGATATTGTGGTTTCAATATTTTCATCTTGGTCAATCATCACAGAAAAGAAATAAAAGTTGTTGTTGTTAGAGTATCCCTTGAACAGCCAATGATGGAAGCAATCCATGTTTTCCCCCTTTTTGAGTCTTTTTCACTCTCTTTGTGATTGGTTCATTTGAACAACTGCAAAGCGTCGCCATATACCTTAGGACACTAATCATTATCCAAACCGAACGATTCTCTCTAACCAGATGTCAACCCTCGCATGTTTGAAATTCACTAATCTAAGAGATTTTAAATCACTATTATACTGTTTTGCCCCGAAGCAAGACAGCTGTTCCCTCTCTCTCCCTCCTCTACAGCTTCCGTTGGCTCTGGTACCGTGGCTACCAAATTCTGCCTTGAACGTTGCGTCTCCGAAAGACAGCAGCCAACGAAAGTAATTTTTTATTAAAAAATCAGAAGGCGTAACTCGGTCACAGGGATGCATCGCCATTAACATGCGATCACAAAGACTACGCGCCATATTCTCTAGTACGTTAATCTTGTTGAGCAGTCTGTATTTTATCATTAATACCATTTATCTTGCGCTGTGGATCTGTTGACGTAAACTAACAGGTAACAGAACGTACCGTTCTACAAAATCTATTTTTCATAAATACAAAATCTATTTTTGACAAATCGTATTCTAGAAACAGGAATATTTGTCAAATGATTCTTGTAGATTTAGCCGAGCGGTTATGTTTGTGGCCTTTCAGCTAGGCGACTGATGCCGTATGTTGTGGGTTCGAATCCGATTGAAAACTAGCCGTATTTTCTACCCTGGGTTGGTAACACTGCTGGTGGACAGAATTGTCCCCGAGGTTATATGACCGTTCGCCCAGTTAAAGCGATGAAATTCGTTTCTTCGCTACGATAAAGTGTGTATGTGCGATGTACGATAGTGAGCATGCGTGCGTGAGTGCTTCACGAACTCTACAACGTGTTGAGCGGTCTCAGTCAGAAAAATGTAACAACTTAGCCGGCTATTGAACCACTCTTTTTTGGGAGTGGAGATTTAGCCGAGCGGTTCTGTTTGTGGCCTCTCAGCTGGGCGACTGATGCCGTATGTTGTGGGTTCGAATCCGATTGAAAACTAGCCGTATTGTCAATGAAGTCACCGTGATCAACCAGATACAAATATATCTACTAAAAGACGAGATCATCAGCATCAGCTTAGAATCAAAATTGTGCTTGAATTTGAACGCCAAATTGATACAAATAAACTTCATCAAGAGATAATCAGCTACTCGTTGCTACTGACAACTATCAAATTTCCATTCATATTGTGCCAGTACATTTTTTTAACCACGAACAGATCGCCGGGTGTTCTGAGCATTCCATTTAATAATTCAAACCGTTCAAAACGTTGATGTAACCTAAGTTGAATCAACTCTTATACCCCGTATTACAGGATACAGATGGCATAACAACCATTAGTAATCACGAATACTATTGTTTTTTATCAGTTTCCGTTCGTTTACCAGCTGTATCGTCCTCAATACTCAGCGGTTTCCGTATTACAGACATTAAAACATTTTTCCAGTGAGTGTGACGACATTAACAAAATGAGAGAGAGAGAGAGAGAGAGAGAGAGAGAGAGAGAGAGAGAGAGAGAGAGAGAGAGCCCGTTACTGTAGCAATTCGTATTCATCTAGTCTGTGTGATCTAAGCTGCACATGCGTACAATACTGAGGGCATCTGTTGTGTTTTATTACGTATTATTAGCCTACATAGTCTGTGTTGGCAGATTTCTGATTATCGTTTGTATTTTATGTAATAGTGCATTTGGAAATGGCATATATTTAGGCTGTGCATTCTCAAACACCTCTGGAGGGGAAGGGTTGATAGGGGGATTCGAAAATATCAAGGGTATGTAAGAGGGCATTTGAAGGGATTTTGCTAATTAAAAACGGGATTCAATACGAAACTGTCTCTGATTGATATGAAATATGTTCTAGGTTGATTTTATAGCTGCAACTTTTGGCTCATTTTTGGTGGTTTTGTTTTGTTGGGGTTTCTTGTTCGAAGCGTGATGAACAGTTCAGTATTACCTTATCAACACACCCATATGTGTACAGTCAGCATTGTTATTGTTTAAAAGTGAATCCAAGTCCAGACTAGAATTCATTTGACATCAATAACAATGATGATCACGGTCTTTACACATATACAAAATATTTTGCCAAACAGAATTTTGTCAGTCTAGCATGCTGTGGGGTGTAGAACAAGAAACTGCAGTTGATAAACGTACTAAAACAGCCGAAAGGTACAGCTAAAGTCCCCTCTATACAATTATTATATATTATATGTTGTAATTACTTATGTACAATTGTCATCGTCCATAATTTTAGATGAATGTTTTTTTTTTGAAACGCATGCAAGAACAATGAAAACACAATCGGCGGCTGCTTATGTTGTGATGGACACCAGCGAACACATATTGACAAGCTATAACAACAGCCATGCATGGAACACTGACAAAACTTTGACCGAATTTCTAGCTGCAGCGTCCAATGCTGCACGATGCAGCTATGTTTTTTAACATACCTGAATTAATGAACATCCCTGTATCGAACCTCAGTAGCCTATGCATGTTCACAATCGAAATGCATTTGCTACTTATCACCCAGTATACACTGACAGGGTGTGCTATTTAAATACGGATAGTTTTCAATCGGATTCGAACCCACAACATACGGCATCAGTCGCCTAGCTGAGAGGCCAGAGACAGAACCAGTCGGCTAAATCTCCACTCCCAAAAAACAAAGGAAAAAATGAAATTAAAAAATGTTACATTCTTCTGATCAATGTGTTACATGAACGTAGATGATGATGCATGATGATTATGATGATGATGATGATGATGGAATAAGGTAGAGGAGGAGGAGGAGAAAAAATTAAGAGGGAGCAGGAGGGTGATGAATAGAATGTTGGTGATATTTATAGTAGCTGTAGCTAACATTGAGACTGATTCAGTATTGTTTGTTTTGTTCACTAATTGGTGAAAGATTGAGAGAGACTGATTCAGAACTTCATCGTTGTTAATTATCGCCATAGCATTGATAGAACTCACCGGTACTTCCTTTGTAGATTTGTTCACTATAACAGGTCCTTTTCATTGTTTTTCATATTTTATTAGCTCCGCTGTCAGCGACGCGAAGCTTATCAAATAGGTTGATTTTCCGTCGTCGTCCGTCGTCCGTCGTCCGTCGGCGTCCGTCGTCCGTCGTCCGTCGTCGTCCGTCAACAATTGCCTTCTCCACTGAAACCGCAAGTCCAATTGCTTTGAAATTTTATATGCAGCTCATCACTTGGGGTGACCTCATTTAAGGTTGTTCAAATCGTGGTGAAATTTGCATATTTGTATTTTTGGGGCATTTTTTGGTGTTTTTGGTAAAAAATCTCCTTCTCTGGAACCGCTTGTCCGATTGCTTTGAAATTTGATATGCAGTTTACTTTCGGTGACTTCAGTCAGATTTGTTCAAATCGTGGTGAAATTTGCATATTTGTATTTTTAAGGCAATTTTTGTCATTTTTGGTAAAAAAATCTTTAAAAATCTTCTTCTTCAAAACTACCAGTCAGATAGCTTTGATATTTGGTACATATGTCCCTAGGGATGATCTATTTCAGATTTGTTCAAATTGTGCAGAAATATGCAAATTTGCATTTTTAAGGCAATTTTTGCCATTTTTGGTCAAAAAATGTATTTCTCTAAAAGTACTGGTCTGATAGTTTTGAAATTTGGTATATAGTTTTCTATAGAGGAACTAAGTAATATATATGGAATTTCTGATGAAATCTGTATTTTGGTATATTTGGGGCAATTTTTGCCATTTTTGGTCAAAAAATGTGTATTTCCAAAAGTACTCATCTGATAGCTTTGAAACTTGGTATACAGGTTCCTACAGATAAACTAAATGATATTTATTGAAATTATGATGAATCTGCAATTTTGTATTTTTGGGGCAATTTTTGCCACTTTTGGTCAAAAAATGTGTATTTCCAAAACTAGTCATCTGATAGCTTTGTAATTTGGTATACAGGTTCCTACAGATCACCTTAATGATATTTGTGGAAATTATGATGAAATCTGCAATTTTGTAATTTTGGGGCAATTTTTGCCATTTTTGGTCAAA
>LD347134.1:5984-26083 GCA_001465055.1 Ptychodera flava | reverse complement strand
CCCCCCCCGCCGAAGTAAGTGACCAGTCCCTTAAAATAGACTACTGATTTTACGATAAAAAACAATATCAGAGTCTCTCCATTGTCTGTAATCGTCCTGTAGTAAACATATCGCGCAATCTCACCAAAAGAACAGTTCAAATGTTTCATACCCTCTCTAAAGATTTCTGGACTCAGATTTATTCTACTCATCGCTTCCTTTTTTATCTTTCGACCTTGTCAAGTACTGCCGGAAATAGGTGTGTACGGTGTAGTAATCTTTCCTCCAATCGAAATGCCCCCTGAATGTAAGCAGCGAGTCCATCTGGTGAATACCTCTCTCTTCTACGTGAATCAACTATGGAAAATGAATGGCTAACGCATTGGGGAACTTAATTGAGTCACATGCCCAATATTTTCCGTAGTGTAATTGATAGCCACGATAAAAATTCTCTAGAAATATCGAAGTCCGACTCGCCATCATAACCCTGTTGTTCATGAACTCCGGGTGTAAAGGCTGTTTCCTGCTGATGGCAAAATCGTATCATGCACTCTGTCCCTAGTACAGGACAAAAGCTATTTAAGGTAACGAGAATTCAATTTGAATCAAATAATGATTTACAAAGACTTATGAAGAGACAACAGTAACAAAGTTTGAATAAACGCGAAAATAAAACTCAATAGTTGTCTTGAAAATTGTCAAGTCAAAAGTCTGACACATTTCACGCATAGACTTGTAGAGACTGGGGTCTGTGCTTTTGTTGACCCATTGTCACCTTATCAGGTGACCAGGCAAAATAGGCGACAGACACAAGTAGTTTGCATGGACGTTGCCCCCACACTGACCTGGAACGGTTTCACCACCCTGACGTCAGGTGGTCGGACATATTGGTTTTCACAAACACGGGACACTCCAAGCGGAGCGACGGAATACACTGTTTTCAACAAACCACCACCACCAGATCACTTTGGCTTCTTTTGTTGTGAGTTTCTGTGATCGGACGTCTTCGGACGACTCAAGTCAGGAGTAAGGTAGGGTCACTTACTGTCTTTGTAGCGAACAGTTTTAACACAAGGAAGTACATACTGGCTTCTAAAGAAATGCTATCACAATGAAATTAAAAAAACCCCACACACTTCGGCTGTAATTGGCATTACTGCTGACATCAAACTCAACAAAATGGCTGGTATCCATAGGCATAAAAATACTTTTAGTAAAACAAGACCTGGGCAAGTATACTACTGGGCAAGTATGGCAATCACGTGATAAGATCTTGGCCAGTCCTAACAGCTTAGGACAAACACTTACGCTTTAATATACACTACTATGGCCGACTTCTTGTCTAATGAAAGAACTAGTTCACATGACATGTAAATAGTTTTTTAATTATGTTCTCACAACACAGATCATTTGAACTATACCGTTGTGAATTCTAGCGTTTCAACGACTTACCGTAAAGCAGTAATTCAAAGTTTATCTTATCTACATTGTACAGACTAACAAAAAGGTTATCTCTGGTGACCTTTCCGCAGAAAGCTTATTTTGCATGAAAGTCAGGTAATAAAAATTTCAGAAGTAGGCCTGCAGTTTCGGTATACAGTTCGTTGACGGTAAAACATCAAGCATACACAATAACAGTTACCACGTATCTTTATCAGAAAACGTTTACCGAACAAAAGCGTTTAGTAATCTTGGAGTAGACCCTTGGTTTGATATTGCATACTTACTTCTTTATAAGTTACTTAATTTATGAATATTGGAAAATATCTTTATCTCGTTGATGGCCTGTCAAAATCCATTCTAATCGCTTATAATAAGCTTACTTTATCTCAGACTGGTATATTGTCGCTGAAACTATTTTTCATTTATACATCTTGTCCAATATGCTATTGATTAGCCTGCCTTTTCCAATGATAGTATTAACTGATTGCACGAACTAATTGTCATTGCGAGTCATCGGATTTACATGAGCTGTAGGAGCGACGACACAGGTAGTCTAAACACCCACGTGAGAGAGTAACTGGTAAACTGATCAAAGTTAACGTTGCTACAATATATTATTGCGCCATGGTTAAAATTTGTAGGAAAATAATAGTTTATTCGTCTATCCTAGAAATGAATTATAAATAAAACATTTTTGGTAAATCAAATCGACCAAAAATAGATACAGTATGCGTAAGCAATTCTGACTGATGACTTTCGAAGCCAGGGTCAGTCTTTGACTGGGCATCCTGAATAGTTCTGCTCTTTCTTGTACATTACATTTATATCAATCCTATTTAAACTTCAGTATACATGTGTTTTGATCAGATTCTACTGTAAGTTCATGGATTACTGGTATTCTGACGCGAGGAAAAATTGAATGCAATTGACAAGAGTGCCACTGAAACTGTTTGACTTCATGGGTTCTATTACTTTAACAGAGAGAGAGAGAGCAATCTGATGTATTGAGACCTAGACTTTATAAATCATAAGTTGAATTGAAACTGTCGTAACGTTGTTAAAAGCCAAGATCATATCAAGAGAAAATGTAAACTAAAATTCTACAGATGATGTAAGTCAATGCATTTTGGTCGAATCTACTGCGGACGCCATAAACTGCAGGGGTGACAGACAAGTAATTTATTATAATTTTCATCATGTGTTTATTTTCGGTGTGCTTTTCCAAATAATTAAATTTGCATTTTCAAAATCAACGTATCTGATAAGCCTAAACCTGAGTTTTCCGATGTGTCGCCCAAGTAGGAACTATCAACAATCACAATTTAGAGAGCTTTTTTATTTTATTTCATTTATTTAGCACTCTCAAATATACAATACAAACTAAACAACAAACAAACAAAGTTATTACGGCTGGCGATGGGCCGATAAAATTCACGGAGGGGTCGGCTTAAATTGAAAACTGCAAAGGGGGAGGTTTGCATTTTTCAAACGGTACAGAGTGGAGTTGGGGGGGGGGGTTCACTTGATTTGCATAAGTAAACATCCCATCAGAACCCAGTTTCAGTGTTCAGAAACTTTCTAGGAAATAAAAATGATTCTCTTCATGATTCTCTGAAGTCATTTCACTGTAAATTTTATCTATCAAATGAACACTCTACACTCTATACTGTTGTGTTCTTGTAAATTGAGGTCGCTTAGGGAAATGAACAGTTCCTATCAGCCTTTAGCTGAGGTAAGGCAATGATTAGGTGCAAGCTATATGTTTAACTGAAACCTGGCATACATTGAAAGGTTCCCCTTGTGCTGTTGCATATCACTGTTATTCGTATCTGACCATTTTTTCAGGTGTACAAAACTTATCTGGCTAAATAAACATAAAGGCAGGAATATAAATAAAAACTTTCCATGATTTTGTTTTTTTATGTCAATTAGCAATAGGGAAGAAATACATAAATATACCTCTAAAAATAAATATAAAATATGTGTATACATACAATACGTTTATTAATCTCTGTAGAGAAATTACAGTGTCTGCTTCAAAATAATAGAGCTACAAATAGATAGTTAAATAGATGCTTTACTATGTATACAAAATAGAAAGGTATCCTCAGCCTTCAAGTAGCATTGTCGTATTGTGGCCAGAGTATTCCACTAGAGACCATGTTCTTGATCAATTACTTTTGCCGTAGCTCATCACTTGCTTCTCCCAACACCAGGAGCGGTGGGTACCTAGGCCTGTAAATTGACTATTTGATCCCTTCATGACCTTATATCCTGGCATATTTGGTGATTTGAGGGAATTCCATATGCAACATTTTCCTGTGAATAATGCATCTATGTGAAAATGCACAATTTCCCTTGTAAGTGAGACCCGGTGGAAATGTGGTTGAATGTTACAAAGTTTTCAATCTAGCTGATAGACGTAGGCCTATATCATCAGAAATACCAGGATGTGCAGACCAAGAAGGGATAACGGAAATGGCCATGTAGGTTTTGGTTCCATGCCTGTTGAGAAGTATACGATATGCACATCATATGTGAAAAGTGGACAAATTCTAGACTTGCTTAAAGTCTTGGGGCATAGAAATATCAAAACAGAACAGCAGTCAGAAGTAGGCTGTCACATAGATCGTTTGGTGAACGCGATGACCCACACCAGCCAGTAGGGCCTAATTGCTGCCGAGAAAAGCCAAGTGAGTGGGGACTAGTCTAAACAAATACTCGATTCATCATTGTCAGTCAAGCAAAAGGAACTACAAAGACAAAATAAAAGCAGTTACCTTTGATGTACTCAAGAGGCTCCCGTGAATGAGTGAATGAATAGAATAACATGGAGACTCAGAGAAAGATCATAAATTATTTGGAAACTTCGAAGTACAGATACTGACAGTGATAGTGACAGTGATTCATCAGACAGCGAATTTTTGCCAAGGAAGAGGATAATGATGTAATCAATGAAATCGGCAGCAGCACAAGTTAGGAAGAACTTTTTGAACCTTCCGAGACACAGTATACATTGTATACAAGCTCTGAAAGAAGAGCAGGATCTTGGAAAAAATATCTTTTCCACTGATGTTATATTGTATATATGCTCCTGTAATAGCCAGTGGGTTCGTTCAAAACTGGAACAATACTTACTCAAGCAATCGGGGTGATGAAATTTTTGTCTTCTTAAAAGAGGGGTCATCAACTTTGGCGAGCATGCAATGAGTGGGGGTTCAAGTACTTTTGACAGATGTACAGAAAGAATATCAAGCCCATCCCGAGGCATAATAACTGAACGCTCCTCGCTTACGCTCTCGCAAAATCTTTGGGTAGCTGTTGTTTTCTTTTCTGGAGTAGCAAGCTTTCGTCTCGTCCACCCGATGCTCCAACGTTACCTGGTCGTGCTATCACATTTCATTTCGTGGTAGGGATAGATGTTTTGAAATTCGGAGCCAAATAACAACCTACGAAGTACTATCGATCATTTCGTACAATTAGTAAGGCGAAATCGTGGATAGAACACATAAAAAACCCCCTCCGTTATAAGCTCTGCGTGCTGAACAGAAATATACCCTGACCTCACGCACTGACACCTTTGACCCATAGCGTGAATTGACCAATCATAACTAATAAACTTTCGGGACTTCCCCTAAGTCTGACTTTCTTTATAGTCTGACTTTTTGCTTCAATTTGATATTTCGCGCAGAGTGCACCGGGGTAGATTGTCATATTAAATACAAGAAATACGAAGTTTTACGCTAAGGCCAAAAAAAGAAAAAGAAATGTTTCTGGTCAGCGCGCGCGTCACCTGAACAACAGCGCGTCACCCTTTTTTTCTGTTTGTGGCCGGCGGCCGTGGCTGACACCAAACCAAAATGGCTGAAGAGAAAGAGAAAATTCTTTTGGGGGCATGATCAGTGACTGCATGAACAGTATATATGTGACTATATTGATAAAACTATAAAACTGACCCTCCCACCCTTGAGGGAAAAAAAATAAAAATAAAAAAAAAATAAAATGCGCGTCGCCGCACCATTTGTTTAAGAAAGACCTGACCAGAAACATTTCTTTTTTTTTTTGGCCTAATCGTGTTTTTTAGTAAAAGTAGTCTGGCGAATTCAATATATTTCAACACAGCTAGTGGCCTTTACGCAATATCCCAACATTACATGTTTGTTGAGTTTTTTCAGACTCTGTCACTGTACTAATCAATTATAAATATTTCATCAATTCCGTATTTGCGATAGACCATGGGGATTTTTTAGCCCATATCAGTATTTTGTTAATTTACGGTAATTTTCTGCAAGCTGTTGATTATAATTGTAGGAGATACATGATCAATAACTATACTGTTAAAAAAATAAAAGATTACGATAGGAAATGCGCTGTAGAAAATAGGAAGTAATACAAACAGATCTCACCCTTAGTGACTTTGTGATAGCTATCTTCGCTACTGTAAACTCAACCCCTTTTTTAGTATTGACGATGTAATCAAACAGATAAAACTCATACTCACATCTACATGTTTGGCTTACAGAAAAGTTGAGTAACAGCAACACTACTAGTAGAATGAGTGGCACAGCATCGAGTGGAAAAAGTGGGAAGCGGGATGTGAGTACTGGAGAAGGTAAGCATTGATTGTCAATTGACTGCAATATGATTTGTACGATTTCCAGTCGGGTACAGAACCGCAACATTGATCGCGAGAACGCATATTTGGAAAAGTTTGGACGATTTTCCAACTTGTACATGTGACTTTCTCAGTGCAAACATGTTGAAGGAATTTGCCAATTGTTTTAACAGTAGATGGTAAAAGTAACTCAAAAAATTAATATTTTGATACTAATGGTAATAACTGTCACAAAAATGCAAGAAACGATTAAGGTCGTTCATTTTGCAATAAAGAATTAATACTAAAAACAGCCTATTCTTATTCTTTCAAAGAATAAATTCATGCACATTAAGCTACGATGTTGGCGTATCTAATGCTACGTCAAATGATATGGCTTGAAATATGTGTTTGGGAAGATGGACCAGTATGGAATCAAAGTTTAATTCCAAATTTTCAGATAACTTGAGCTAGCCTTTGATCTGCTTGAATGTGTCTTAGACATAACAGCAGATATAGCTTTGGTATTTAATTCCATACGACAGTTCATGCAGGATTTAGAAATTATGGGACCACTTCACCTAATCAGTCATGTACATATATACTCCTAGCATTACACGGCCGGAGACATTTGTTTCGAATATTTGTACGTCTTCCGGTGACCTTTCCAATTTAACACAGACCAGAAACTATAGCAGGCATCACACTTGATTTTATGTATGTATTTAGTATCAAATGGAGCTCTCTTATGCAGGACGCATTTTAAACCATTCATTGGCGGTTTCAATTCTACCTTAAAGTTTGCTTTGATTTCATCTTCATTGTTTAGGTAATGTACAAAAAGAAAGTGAAGGGTCTAAAGAAGCAACGGAAACAACACCGCTTCTTCAGAATGGTAAGTTTTGTTGTTGTATTGACTTTCTTTATTTACCAAGATGTAAGCTGTAACATTTTAGTGTTTATGCATTCAGAATGTCAGTTGACAGGCAACAGTTCCGGAACTGGACACCAAAGATGACCGGTCGAGACAAGTGATGGGCTCAACCGGGGTTAATGTTTGCATTATCAGGTTTAAGAATATGTAAATGAAGATTTTGAGTAAGATGAGAGATAACGTCTTGAACTCTCAAAGAATAAATGTGGTAAAAGCACATATTGACTGGCAATATTAGATTGACTTCACAATGTGTTTCTCTTCAGAATAACAATTGTCATCATCTTTCGTTCCTGCCAGATATACATCTGGCATTTGGAGTTCGGTAAAAAGCAAACACCTCAAATGGCCTTGATTGTCAAATAGCTCGTACGCTTGTATGGTCAATATCTGTGGCATAATTCTTCAAATCTGATGAAACCATTCTGAGAATAACTGATCTGTTTAACTTGTTTGCATAAATTAATATATTACAGTAAATTTTCAAAGGGATTCGAACTCACAAAATATGCAAATGAAGTAAAAGGGCAAAGTCATGCAAATTAAGTTAATTAAGTTCTGTAACCACAAGCTAGATTTGGTTGAACTTAGTATGCAGATTTCTAAGGCAACTTAGATATGATAAAATTGTGCTGAAATTTTCAGATTTGTTTTTTAGAGGCAATTTTTCTGTTCTAGGTCAAAAATCTCATTCGCTCTGACAACTGTTTTGAAATAGTGTGTACATAATCCAAGAACTCTGGTTTGTTCAAATTGTGGTTAAATTTTCATATTTATATTTCGGGCAATTTTTTATCATTTTTGGTTAAACAAATATCTTCTCTCTGAAACTGCTTGGCAGATGGCTTGGAAACTTCATTCTCATAATCCTAGGGTTGAGCTCTGCTAGGTTTGTTCAAATTATGGTGAAATTTTAGTATTTGTTTTGGGAGGCACTTTTCAACATATTCAGTCAAAAAATATTTGTTTTTATGCTGGGGCAATTTTCTCCTTTTTTGTCAAAAGCCATTTTCTCTAAACCGTGTATTTGATTGCTTTGAAACTTGTGATATGCATATTACTGGGGTTAAACTAATTAAGTTTGTTCAATTTGTGGCGAACTTTACATATTTGCATTTAACATGATTTGAACTAATTTGGGATAATTGGATGGTGAAGTAATGCCGGATTAATCTGCAAATGTATGTTTATCTGCTGTTTACCTTTTAAGTCATGCACTTGTTTGAATGAGTAATTTGTAATATTACAACATTCAGCTATGGGATACCTAACACTTTTGAGAAATCTGGAAAAATCTGAAGATCCAATTTTCCCAAATAAGTTCCAATCGTGTTATTTCTGGGTCTTATTTTGCTTTTCTTTTTTGTCTAAATACCTTTTTGAAAAGTTTGTTTATTGATTTAAAAACCTGATATGACAGTTCATATGGAAGACATATCAGTTTTGATCAAATTGTGACAAACCAGCAATATCGTATTTTTGTTAAAATGTTTGTTATTTTGATCCAAGAAGATGCCAAATATCTCTTTCTTGAATTCTCTAGTCCAAGTCTAAACTTTAGAACCGCTGCACATTCCGCCCTTCTATTTGTTGTGTAGATACGTGCTCACTGTAAATGGGAATTTGTTTAATAAAATTATCGTTTACCAAAAGTATGTTAATGAGCAGCAAAATAATAATAATAATAACCTTTATTTCGAGAACCAGCTCATAGGAAAAAAAAGGCAAACTTGAAAGAAAAACAGACAAATACGAAAACAACAAACTACATGCTTCCATAAAAAAAATGTCTCAACAAAACAATACAGAGATTCTACAAGCACAATAAAACCTTATAAGCTATCTATCATAAAACATTTCCACCATCTACTCCCTTTAATAACATAACCAGACAAGGCTGAGCAGACTAAAGTATTTGTACTTCTAGTCAATCTAAGATAAAAAGCAGCCCTAGCCGCACGAAGTTTACTGTCAAAGGTCAAAATGTGATTACGTACAAATGTTTCAATTATGCTCAATCTTTTCGTAATATTTAAAAGAATTCTATAACTATTATTATAAGCAACACGAATGTCGCTCATACTGCTTTTGGAGAAGACACTCCATAAATGAGAACAGTACATCGAAGAACAGAAAGTTTGAAAAAGCCTAGTTTTGACCAGAGTTGAACAGCTATGAAATTTACGAATAAGTGAATTCGCCTGAGAATACAGCGATCTTATTTGGCGCATTATATCGTCATTGTCATTTCCAAAATGGTTGAAGATGACTCCCAAATACTTATGTTTCTCACAAATTTCAACACAGTATCATTTGAAGAATATGAGGTAAACGTGAAATTTTGTACCTTGGTGGTTTTACAAACAAGCACTTCGATTTCTTAGTGTAAAAGTGTAAACTTGGTGAAATTTACATGGTTAGTATGATTTGTAAATAAACACAGCCAAAACCAATGATAAGTTGTGTTCTTGAATATTACTGCTAGATGAATTGCCAAAATATTAATTACATAAAAATTTCATGTACCACAATATTAGAAGAGGACTTTTTTGCTCTAGTATGGTAGATAACATCGCTAATTTTGATGTACCAGGCAGCACGGTGTTGTGTGTGTCCGTTTTAACAAATGCCAGCCATACAGTACATAGCTCGCTTGAACCTGTCATATCTTACTAAATGTACGCAAAGAGTTATTGACCCTATTTAAGGTCTTACAAATACAAAACAAGATCAGTATACCAAATCTGATTTCAATCTGATGCGCTACTTTTGAGATGTTGGGCCATAGACTATCAGAACTTAGTGGCTCCAATGTACGATAATGCACTGCATTGAAATGTATGTATGTGAAAGTAATGATAAGGTGTGTCATGGCTAGTCGCAGGATTCTTTCTCTAAACTTTGAGCTCAACACGGGATATTCAAGTTGTTCAATTACGGTGAACACAATTGGAAGTAATTTGGGAGAATTGGATCTTCATATTTTTCAATTTTCTCAAAATTGTTAGGTACCCTAGGGCTGAATGTTGCGATGTTACAAATTACTCATAAAACAAGTGTGTAATTTAAAAAGAAAAGCAGATGAAATTACATTTGCAGATTAAACGACACTACTTCACCATCCAATTATCCCAAATTAGATCCAATCATGTTGGTGTTTCATTTGGTGCCCAGCCATGTTAACAGCTGTTGAAAAAATGTATTTATCTTCTCTTAAGACATTTATAAATATATCCGTTTACAGAAAACAAAGATAAAGGAAATATGTGTAAGAAATTAATGTCTTGCTGTTTTCCATGCTGCTACAAAAAAGATGAACAGCAAGCAAGTGGCGCTGTGGAAGTCACAACTCCTACAGGTAATTATATTAATGGATCAAGGTCAACTTATTGGTATCAAATGACTTCAGCTTCTTTATGTTGCATGGGAAAAGTGTGTAAAGTGATCTTGAAAACGATAATTTAAAAATAAAGTCAAATTCACAATGTAATCTGCTAATAATGTTTTGATGAGTTGAGAGCCACCTATTTGGCATTTAAGTTCAAGTAGTTGTGATCACACGTTTAACCTTGTACTTTGTGTTCTGATATAGTGCAGCTTTCTTAACGTATGTAAAATAATTGCAATCATACCAATCCATAATCCAATGACAGTAGGTCGGAATTCGCAAGACAATAGTTGTAAACATAGACACAAAACAGCACAGAACAGACAGTAAATAGACGGTACACAAACAAAGTCATATTCATGAAAGAAAGATATATGGACCTCTGGCCAGAAGACCAAGAAGTGATGTCAGGTGTTTCGAAAATAATCCTGCTAGTACCTTGACAGTTTTATCCGATAAAGTCACAATGGAATTTTGAAGTAATTGGCATTAAATCCCCTTAAAGACACTACATCAGGTTTTTTTCCTAAGGCCATTTGATACATGCTCCTGGTTTTCTTGAAACACAGTATATTCAAAATTTACATTTGAAAATGTCATAATCAGTTGAACACATGGGAATTATTTTGTCTGGAGAAAACTACACAGGTTTGAATCCTATTGATGAATCTTTTCTCATGGATTTTGAAATTGAAATGTCAAAGCCATTTGACAAATTGAGAGAGACTGTACCTTGTGAAATGTGGTTTAAAACAAGTCTTTGACATATTAAAATTTTTGGCCATTTTTATATATTTTTCTACACAATTTTTTTAATGTTTACCTTGTTATCCGTTCTTCAACCCATGACCCAGTTTAAAAGGAAAGTTAAAGTGACATATGTGGCAGTTTTTGAGCATTTGCCAGGAAGGATGCCCATACAGGCCTACAAAGGTTTACAGAGTATATGTTTCGTGCCCTTCATAAATGTTCAACTCTCTCTTACATAGAAACATCAATTTGTTCAGAACCCCACACTTCAACAAGAAATGATGTACCACCAACAGCAAGCCACTCGGCACCACTGGAGGTAGACGGATCAGATTGTGCTGCTGCACCTGGTAAAAGTACTATCTCTGTTGGTACTTCAACTGACAGCGAAGTTATCATACCTCCCCAGGGTGAGTGTTAACAATGGTACTATTGAATATTTTGATAAGCTTCCAGAATTTAAGAAAAGAGTGTATATTGCAGTTTATCGTCAGCAGTCAATTCACACAGATACTGGTCCAATATTGTATTTTTTTAAGAGTTTCAAGAGAAAGCAGTCCAAGTGCAACTGTTAAAATTATGAAGTGAGCAGAAAAATACGTTAGAAACATGAAAGACTCTGAAATTGAGGAATAGTGTTAATCTTACTTCTAATTTTCAAACATTCCTAATTACAAGACAAACTTTGCAAATGTAACAGAAATTGTACATCTGGTTTGAAAACCAAAACAAGAAAGTTACCCATGTATCACAGTGAGTTCTAGAGCAAAAGAATGAAATAAACATAGGGCCAAAGTCCCTGAAGCTACTATAGACATGGAAACAAAATTAAGTATTTCCTTACTGTATGAAATTATCTCACTAAGGTCATCCTACGGACAAGTAAACTAAATATTAAAGCTGTCTGACCAGCGGTTTTGAAAGAACAAGCAACTCAACAGTTGACAGAGCTCTGTTGAGTTATGTAGAGAATAACCTTTTGTGACACATGTATTGATGAAAGACATGGCACCCAGCAACAGTAGTAAATACAGCAAACACACCCCGATCATACACAGTGAAAACTCCAGATGGAAAGCAGATCAGACAAAACAGAACCCATCTGAGACCAGCCATTACTGAAAAGCCGAAACCAAGTAATATGCAGAGAAACAGGAAATCTACAGTAGCCGCAACTGAGCAAGACACCAGCCACATCCGCTGATGAACTTATCCAGAATGAGCAACAACCCAACCCTACTGTTACAACAGATTGGACAGCCATGAAATCAACCAGAACTTACTTGAACATACTACCACCTTCAAAGTACAAAGACTTTGTAACTGACAAAATTTACCATTTGGCTGATGAGTAGTCACTTTCCAATTAATCAGAGTTGGAATTGTTTCCAGAGACTCAATTAAAAAAACATGTCTTGAAACCTCTGACTACTTATTAAATTCTAACCAGATTCTGCAAAATTTCAGAAGACTTGTGAAACAATGAAACTTGAATCTTTAGAGCAAAGAAAAACTTTTGACTGATGATGACATTAGCTTTAAAGAAGAGGGGATGTACATGTAGCATATTGCAGTAGTAGAGATATGCTTCCTCAACATTAGCAAAACTGCACGCCTGTGTTCATGTGATATGTTGTAATTTGCATCTTGAAGACTTCCGCCCAGCATGGCGTGAAGCATGGTTATTGAGTTCAGTAAATAGTTGAGTTGTTTGAATTAACTGATTATTTGGTCTGCATGCAGATGAAAACATAACAGTCACCACAATTTGAAGAAGCCTTACTAAGATGATCCCTAGGTCCCTTCATGTCAATTTTCCAAGCAATTTGCCCTCATTTTACCTCATTTGCATATTTTTCACCACAAGTTATTGACTTAAACAAATTCATATCTCCAACTTCGGTACACCTGTACATCAAATTCTAATATTATAGATGCTGCGGTTTTTGAGCATTTGACATGGAGAGACAGAAACACAGAAACCCTAGAATTCAGCTCTTTTTCTGACATGTATATTAGAATAGACCAAATGTGAGCTAACAAAAACCAAAGACCCCATATGCATGAATAATGGAAGTTAAACATACATACATACATACATACATACATACATACATACATACATACATACATACATACATACTGTACATAGACATACAGAATATGCCACTGACTTACGTCATCTCCCTGTAGTGTATATTCTTATACTATTTGTGAGCTTATATAATTATTGTTGTTGTGTTAGTGAAGTGCAAAATATATGTACAGCATATTTAAAATATACTGTACATACATGCATGAATCAATCAGTAATCACAACTAGCTATTTCTGTAGGTTCTCCTGGAAATGACAACTACTCGATTATTGTGACAGGATTGAATCCACTCAGCAAATATCTTGGCAGCCTGGCACAAAGGATTGGAAAAGGTGAGAGTGTATCATTTAGTTTACAAATGCAGCTTGGTTAAGATTTCTTGGATAATGATTCATAAGCATACTCATGATTTTTATATAGCAATAAACAAAATGAAATTAACAATAATTATCATCACTATCCTTCACTGTATCTGAGTAGTATAGAAACACAGAGTGACTTGGTAGATATGTATTAGGTTTCTTGATATATTTACCCCTGAACCGGAAAATATTGCAGGATTTACTTAGTTTCTACAAACAAATAAGTTTTCCTCTTTTCAATTGTTAGCCTGGTCCAGCTGTTACTATAATATTTTTGACAGAGACATTCAAATTACACAGTCAAATCTTGTAATTACCTCTTTATCTTGTCCTAACATCCACTGATAGGGATATGTTGTTATGCTAAAAATGACATAAAAACACTTCAACAACAACCAGGTTGTATTAAAGACTGCAATAACCATTCACTAATAGCAAAGTCAGTAGAGTTTTATTGTCTTATCACACAGCTTTAGTGATCGTTACTTTTCCATAATACATTATTCTTTTTGTGGCTTAAAAAGAGGATTTGTTAAAAAATTGTAGCTTACTTCTTTCTTTTCTATGATCAGATGATCTTGATATCATACTCTTTTATGCTGAGAGACTTGATCTTCAGCCTATCTATAAACGAGATCGGGAGAAAATTCAAGACGCATTAAGCTTGTTTGGTAAACTTCAAGAACTGGGCCATATTAACAAGAGCAACTGCAATACATTAGTGTATCTTCTGGAAGCAGCACAACGTGAAACTTTGGCAACAGAGGTCAAAGTGAGATATGACATTGGATTCCATGAAGACATCAGTGATAGCGATCTTAAGGAAAGGGTCAACTTGATACTTGGCAAAGCAGAACAAGCAAAGGGTAATTTTTAAAGTTAATTTCTAATATTCTACACAATAAATATGCACCATTCAGTTTATAAAATGTTTAAAAAATGACTATGACTGAACAGTCATTATACAAATATTTTTAAAGATATGGAATACTTTCTATATATGTCCAGGGCTCGAAATTAGCGGTAGTCCCGCGTCCACAGACTACCAACGTTTCTCTGGGACTACCAAAATTCGTGGAATGGTAGCCAACACGGACTAACAAAGCCTGAGACCTGAAATTCAGTCAGTATATGCCAGGTCCGTCACTTTGGGATGAGCTATTTTAAAATGCAGTCAAACCCAGCAAATTACGAAGGCGACTGGCCATGCAGTGGAACTTTGCAACAAAGTTTCAATATCTGAATGGACGTACTTGAATGACATGCACAAGAAAAGATGGCCAATAAAAACACATTTTCGTTGCATTTTGATCATAATGTATCGGTCACAATTACACGGAAATTATGCCTCCTCCCTAGAGAAAGCCGATGGTCTTTTTTAGCCTGATACAGTATGTCTTGATCAGTGCTGAAAAGGCCCTGTCGTTGTCATGATGACTAACTCAGAGGGTAAAACAGATTTTCAATGGGTCACAAACTTTTGAGTATCACTTTCGTCCACTATACCTGTTTCCTTGGGTATTAAAGGTGTGCAATGTTCACATCAAATGACTAGAAAATAACTTTATGGGCAGAATCTAGAAAAATAGCCTTTTCTTGTCTGGGTTACGAAAAAAGATATTCCTGAACCATCGTCGTAAACCTACGCGCCTCTTTAAAGCAACAGCTTAGCGCTACCAGTTGATTTTTGCGTAGGTCAGCGGAGCAGATATTATTGCTCTGGCTCGCGAGAATTCCCTGAACTAAAATATGCATTGGCTACCAGCCATTTTCACTTCAGAACATGGTAGCCCAAGTGGACTACCATGGAAAATAGTTCATTTCGAGCCCTGTATGTGTATGCTAGTGTCTGCACATTTACTATGACTACAAAAAAGATGCTATTAGTTTCTGATATTGCAGTCATATCTGCTCTGTCGAGTCCAATTTAAAGTATATTATTTGCATTGTTGAGTTTCAGATCTACAATCAAAGGTTTGCCTTATGTAGATTTAACTTCATCCCAGAGTTCTTTGTCGAATTTGTCTTATGGTACAATAATTTGTTTGGCTGTCTCTGACAGCAAGCTTTTGTAAAGTGATCAAACCAAGAACATGTGTTGCATGTGGCATCTTTCGCTGGACAGTTAACTCAATTTGTGTTCGGTTGGATTCCACACCATGAACACCTACAATCAGAACTGTATTTGTTGTTAGCTCATATTTGGTATATGTATATTTACCCAAATGAGGTAAATAAGGGCAAATTCCTGCAGTTGTTAAAGTTGATCAACCTGGGTATACCCACAAGCCAAATTTGGGTGAAACCAGGTATCATATTCCTCAAGATTACTGAAGTTAGATTTATTCAAATTGGGGTGAAATTTTGATATTTGTATTTTTAGCGCAATTTTCCGATTTTGAGTCAAAAATTATCTTGGTTCTCTGAAACCGCTTTTCCCATTTGTTTTGACACTTGGTAAGCATGATCCTAGGTTGACCTCTGTCAGATTTGTAAAAATGTGTGCAGAATATTGATATTTGTAGTTAGGGGAAATAAAACATACTTGTCTGATAAAGAGTTAATTTGGTTAATTTTCACTAATGTTTGTTCAAAATTTTGTGGTGAAATTTGCGTATTTGTATTTTTGGGTCATTTTTCCTTTTTTGTCAAAAATCTTCTCTGAAATTGCTTTGAAATTTGACATGAAGGTTTTCATGAATGGTCTATATCAGTTTTGTTCACATTTTGGCAAATCCAGCTTTATTGTATTCTTAGGACAAGTTTTAGTAGTTTTTTGGCCAATACAAAATGCCAAATATCTCATTCTTGAATTCCCAGGTCCCATTGCTAAAACTTGACAGCCACTGCTGATTTCACCGTTGTATTTGTCGTTTAGATTCATGCTCAACTGTAAACTGGAATTTATTTAAATGAATTATCATTAAGTATGCTAATGAGCAGCAAAAATGAAAACTTTGTGAAAATCAGAACAACCGAAGTCAGAATTTTACATTTTACATATGATGATTTTTACAGAAATACAACTAAAGATCTCCAAGCTGATAATGTTGTTTTCTTAAATATTACTGCTTTATATGTTATCAAATATTTCTTACATAAATTTCATGCAATGCAATATTGCCAGAGGACATCTTTACTTTCGTGTGGTAGATTGTATCACTGATTGTAGTATACCAGGCTGCATGGTGTTGTATGTTAGTGTGTCAGTTGCAAAAGTGATTGCCAACCATTTGACACTTCGCCTTGGTATTTGATGGAAGGTGCCTCAAAATATGTTCAACTGCATGTGGCATTATGAATATTTCATTGTACTCAGTCAGGCCTGCCATATCCAACCAAATGTAAGCATAAAGGTCATTGATGCTATTCTTCTTCTTACTGCTTTTCTGATTGCTTCTAATTGTTGATAATGTTCCCTTTGGTTTGTTAATTCCTTCGTTGGCTTTCTTATAAGTTTGCCAGACTTGACTACATACATATCAATGCTACCTACACTGCTTGGGTTTCTGATGGCATGCTGTAAGCTTTTTAACAGCCTCATTTCGACATGCTTGATCAACTGTCTTTACTAAAGTCTGATCAACCTTACATACAATTTTCAATAACTCAGAAAGTTTGTTGTCACATACATGTACCGATATAGGCCCACAACTACTCTATTACAAGTCATTTCCTCAGTGTAAAATGCCACAATTGCAGTGCTCGGACCCATAAGGTATTTATTTTTTAAAAGGCTGCCACTGATTCACCTACTTATTGTTTACGATTACTGAATTTTACTAATTGAAAATTGACACTTCAGCCAACAATAGAGTAGCCATAAAACTTAGTTAAAATAAAATGAAGGTCTTTGAGCTCATTTTGTCATTCAATTCAATAGACAGCAGAATTTCAATTCCTTGCTTTCCATTGAATAAAGGAGCATGTCTCCCTTGAGTGACTCGTCATTTGATGAAAGCCCTTAAGCAATGAAGAAGTGATCAAATTATTGGATCCATTCCAGTTGACCCTTTGCTTTGCTTTAATAAGTTGAATTTGTCTGGTGCCTGGACTTGGAACGGTGTCATGCTTCTTCTAACAATCCCCTTCTCATGCCATGTTAGGTTAGTGACAGCAATCATGATCAGAATTAAGGAGCTAATGTGAGAGTGAACTTAAACTTCTTAAGCACTCCAGCAATGCGATATTTGTAAGTACGCATAGCCGAAGTCCTGGTACTTATGGCTTGAGTTTAGTACATCTATCTGTCCGTCCGTCCTTCCATAAATCCATGCATATATCTCAGACATGCCTAAGCCCATTCCTTTCAAACTTTACACAATGATAATACAATATGGCATACATATGCATGTCCTATGCTATAGAGTGGCATACATAATTAGTGCATATTTGCATAATTATTGATTTTTGAAAAAAAGCTCTTTTCTGGAGAGACCACCAAATTGATGAAACGGCAACTCCCAATTACAAGCAAAGACTATGTCATTGTCAATGAATTGCTAACATTAGGACAAGGTGTAAAGCTCAAACCTTGCCATAGAGGGTGATGATACCAACATAAATAGAATGGGTTATGTATTTCTTTTACAGGCCAGCTGACAAAATCCCCAGCTCAACCAGACAGTTCTCTTCCTGAAAGACAGATCCCACCATGTGAAACTTGTCAAACCCATTTCAAAGAACGAGAAGAGTTAGAAAGGAAATATGCAAAGGCCAAATTTGAATCAAAGCATTTCCTGCAAATTGCTATACAAGAAAGAAACAATGCAGAAATGCGACTTAAAAATGCTAAACTGAAAGGAAATAAAGAACATGACCACTGTGAGAAAGCACAGGAGGAGCTGACAAGGGTACTCGCAAAATCCAAGTCAGATTTAATACAATTACAAGATAGGCTAGGTCTAGCCATTCAAGGAAAGGAAAGTATAGAAGAGCAACTTGAAATTGCTAAGAAAGAAGCTGAAATAGTTCAAGATTTTCACAAAAAAGAAAAGGAAAGTCTGGAAGTTGCTAAATCTAAATCAGAGTCAATTTCACAAGAAACACAGGATAAGCTGGACAGAGTCATTCAAGAGAGGACAAGACTAGAAATGCAGCTTGCACAAACTAAACAAGAAGTAGCTAAAGTTCCAGACTTAGAAAAAGAAAATGAAAAAATTAAGATTGCACATATTAACTTAGAGGTAGATATGAAACAGAGTGAGGAAAAGCTGTGCAGGATAATGGAAGAAAGAAATATATTAAAACAGCAACTTCAAAAACAAGAAGACGTAGAAAAGAAACTTACAGAAGCTTGCACAAAATCCAAGTCAGATTTAAAACAAGTACAAGACAAGTTAGATAAAGCCATTCAAGAAAGGGGCACTCTAGAAAGGAAACTGGAAATGACTAACAAAGAAGTCAAAAGAATTCAAGATTTTCACAAGAAAGAAATGGATAATGCCAAATCTAAATCAGAGTCAGTTTCACAACAAATACAGGATAAGCTAGAAAGAGTCATTAAGGAGAGGACAAGACTAGAAATGCAGCTTGCAGAGATTAAACAAGAAGTAGAAAGAGTTCCAGATTTGCAAAAAGAAAATGAAAAATTTAAGATTGCACATGATAAATTAGAGGCAGATATGAAACAGGTGGAGGAAAAGTTAGACAGAGAAATGCAAGAAAAAATGATACATAAACAGAGACTTGAAAAAACAGAGAAAGAACTGTCATCCCTTCAGGATCTGTATAAGGAAGAACAAGAAAAGAATGAGAAATTAATTGCCAAAGGTAAGTTTCGATTCAAAAGAAGGCAATTGTAAGGAAAAATCCAAATACCCTGTCTAGTCATGAAAGAGAAATATTGAAATTAAATCTAAAATTCTTAGAGAAACAACTGAAACTTCATAAATTCAAAACAGATTTGAACTAATTTGGGATAATTGGATGGTGAAGTAATGTCTTTAAAATCTGCAAATGTAAGGGGCAGTACATAATAAAAGCTGACGCACGACAAACGTAATTCCTTTGTTTAGGGGAGTGGTAAAAACTCATTTCGTTTTGTGTGCGTCAAATAGCATAAGGATTTTCGTCTATTGTTTCCGAAGTGCAACTTTGCAGCAAGAACGCAATACTACCTTCGTGTTCATCGAGAACAGAATGACAACAAAATACGGAGATAGAAAAGACAACAAAAAAAAGACATAAATTTGAAATAAAAACTTGTATGCTTTTTCAACATGAAACTTCCCGATATGATGCTTGGTAAATCAGTTAATAGGGACTGGATTCTGACATAAACTATAGCTGTATTTGCATAATTTCTGAACACGGGCGATGGACCAGTTGTTTTCATGTCAACAAAACCTGGCTATTCAATATTTCCTTCCATGGTCATTACCGAAGGGGCGTTCCTTGGTATTCAAAATGCCCATGTGAGGGCGCTGTTTTTTTAAAGCAGTCACCCGTTTAAGGTGGTTGGAAAGGCTATTTTTGCACCAATTCTTTTCTCAGAGTTAATGTCAAGTTTCAAGTGTTAGAATCAAGATATTTAGTTCAAATTTTCAGGATA
>LD347132.1:56759-80239 GCA_001465055.1 Ptychodera flava | reverse complement strand
TATTGTCAAAGTACCATCGACACCCAAAAAAAACCAAATGGTTCAGTCCACGCGTTGGTTCAGTCCAGGTATTTGCAACGCCAGTCACCTAGGCGACGGTAATCCGCACCACTTATCACCATCGGGAAGGTACTCCTCCCCCTATACCACTGGCGATCCCACCAAGGCACTGCGTCATTCGACCAAGCATTGTTATTGTAATTTCCTGCATAAAATTAACAGCGAGGTCAACCGGTCAAACTCTCTCGGCATTTTCTCTCATGTCTGTTCTGTCCACAAGCATGGTTTAAAGTACTCTCTGCCACTCCTCTTACAATCGTTTAAAGGGTGAACGATAAACTGAGCTGACACCCAAAATTGCACAAAGCAGTAGAAATATCTCGTCCTGGGCAAACGATAGTCCACTCTTGTTAAAATTTCATACAAGATGCATGCCAAGTTGAACATTAGGTAAAGTTGACGACATCTATTAGTCCTATCACCTTGACCTTTGGAACTAACATCATGAAAACTATGATAAGTAACAGTAAATGTACCAAAATTGAACTTCTTATAAACGGAAAAAATGACTTCGAACACCCTTCCAGATGCTTTCAGGATAAAATAAATTATATTAATAATGACATTGTGCTCCTTTTATGTTTTAATATCTAGCGAAAAATAAGTTTGACCAAGATAACCTCAAAGTGTGCCCTTAGGAAAATTAAAGAACACTGATACTTAAAAGAGAGATGTGCCGAATGTTGGATATTTCTGACCGTGAATAACGTAAAAATGGCAAACGAAACTTGGGTTTGCCTTCAAATACCCAGTTCATCCCCTTGAGCTCAAGTTTGAAAGTGCGAAAATCAGATGTGGCACAAGTTTATGGTGGGACTCCAGTAAATTCTCCGTCGGATTCTAACTCACAACGCACGATATATAAGTGCGATATGATCGAAAGAAAGCAAAACATTCCCAAGGTGCACGTAGTACTTGGACAGTCTTTTACATGTTAAATGACTGTTTCTTAAGTTTCTCCAAAGAAACCTCTGACATACCCATCGCTTAGGTTATAAAGGTGAAAAAACGGCCTAGAAAAATAACATGCAAGTCGGTTGAACTGCCTTTTAGTGTCGTGTGCACATCGCATACCTTTGTGATGACAGTATCATAATCACGCCATAACTGATCACGCGTTTAACGTGTGCCGAGCAGCTTTCTTTTATGTGATAAAAGACGCTTGCTTTCTGAAGCAAAGCTTCCTTTGATGTATCGATGGCTAAATGCCAAAGCCTTTATGGAATCACTTCTGCCTCGTTCCCTTTTGCCCATGTCACAGATAAACAGAAAATTGCCCGTTGTTCTCCTTATTTGTTTACTTTGTAAAGATTTACATCAGTTTATATGTCAATAAACTTGACCTTAATGTTACTTTCTGTTTTTTTTCATTTGTTTGTGTGTTTTAGTCTTAAAAAGTTAGTGTCGCTATGTGGCCTATGTCATTATAGTAGTTTGGCCTCTTCTCAAATCTTTGATGTGAAGATGATTGATCAATTGTGATTTGTACGACAGCGCTAATATTCTGTAAATATAATTTCAGATTTCAGTCCATCCAAACAAATATAAATGCCTTGTAAAGCGCAAAACGCTGCATGGGGTGACGCGGTCGATAGTTTCAGAATTCATGAAAGGATGGTTGAATAGTGTATGCAATGAATGATAAAATGATTTATGAAACTAACCATTACCCTTATGTACATATACTTCAGATAAAGGCAAAATCAAATGAGTTTCCTTTCAAGTCCCTTTTATTTCATCATAAAAAGGCTGATCGCAAATATCCAAGTAAATCATCAAAGTGATATATATATATATATATATATATATATATATATATATATATATATATATATATATATATATTATACTTTGTACTTGAAGTAATTTTGTGTTATTTTATATATATATATATATATATATATATATATATATATATATATGTAAGTATGTATGTATGTATTCATTCATTCATTCATTCATCATTAATAATTTCAACAGGGAATTAAACGGACATGTGGTTTAAATAGGGTTATTAAATATCAAAGAAAATGTAAGTGAATTTTGCACGTCTGCAACAATCAAGAAAAAAGGCGAATTTCTGCTTTGTTTTTATGGTGTCTAAGCACATACTTTGACACAGTTACATGAAACATTTTATCTTAGTTTGTTTTCATTTTCGATCGTTTGTCTTCATTTCAAAAAGATCTGTGCAGTCATGCAAAGAAGGCGTGACCATCAGTATTCAAAGTCTTTGTTGGAGGTACACCTGATATGATTGGTCCTGAATCAAAGTTATTAACCTTGTGTACAAATTTTAAACATACCCAGCAGAGGGTTCAAAAATGGATGATGCTAGCGTGGTTTTGATGTTAGAATATTCATATTGATAAAAAATATTGTTCTGAAAGCCTTAAGTATTTTTGTTTCTAAACAGACGAAGGATTTCCAGATGGATTGCTCCAACCTTACAAGGTATGGATTTCGCATTGGTGAAGGACAGCGCCCTCTGGTGTTGGTGATTGTACATTATGTTCGTGGCAACGATGGCACGCAAAGTATACTTTGTTTCCACTGCTTGTTGCAGGTATGAAAACGAACTTAACTTGTTCTGTAAAACCATGTTAGTCGAAAGTTTAAACCGGAAGAAGATATGCTTATTAAAGTTTACATCATCCGAACGGCAAATGTTCTTGTGTCCAAATTTCTTCATTCTTTAACAAAACTGTCACTCATTATCAAGCGATCAAGCATTATCATAGTTTGAAGTAATTTGCTGAACTAATAGCAGAGACGGAGTTCAATATAATTCACGTACTTTTAAGGTTAACTAAAAAATCATGCGTTGTTAAGATAAATGTTCTATACAGTAATCATTACTTTGGAATTTCCGTATCAAATCGTTCAAAATAATTCTGAATATGATACATGTCATACAAATTCGTAGTAACTATTATATGGTGGAAAGTGTTAACGTTTTTATCATGTTATAATAATAATTATATATACATATATATATATATATATATATATATATATATATATATATATATATATGTGTGTGTGTGTGTGTGTGTGTGTGTGTGTGTGTGTGTGTAATTATATATATAATTATAAATATAATTGTATTACATTTATTTATTCATTTATTTATTTATTTATTTATTACGATTTTATTATATTATGTTATATTTGTTTAAGTGTATTATATTATATTATATTATATTATATTATATTATATTATATTATATTATATTATATTATATTATATTATATTATATTATATTATATTATACTTTTTTATTTATTTATTATATTTTGCAGGTGAGAAGTCTGCCCTTGTTAACACAACCACCTCGATTGCCCGAACTTTTTCAAGGTTTCGTAGCACAGGTAATATTCATTGTTTATAAATACCAGGCTTGTTATAGCCATTGAGACATTAGGTAGAGGTGTGCACTTTCCCTATTCCCGCTTTGATATGGTAGTTTGATGTTGTTTAACATAACAGAATAAAACAATCGATCAGTATTTCATTGATTCTTGTTTTTGGCTTCTCTAATTACAGCTGAGTTGTAACCAACAAATTTGATCTCGTATTCACGAAAATTAGGAAATATTTTCTGGTTGATGATTCTACGTCGAAGGGATTTCCTGATTTTGTTTCGCACTGATCCATGTAAGTTATTTTACTCTTTCAGGAAACTCAACATGGCAATTTCGACGCATTTTTGAGAGATGAATTTGAAAGACTACGACAGTATTAGTCATCAAGCAACACTGCCAGTGAAGCTACCGACTAGCCCCGACAATATACAGTGCTCACGGATATTTATTTCACATTTCCTCTAGGTTATATACAACTTGACACAGTCATATATTTAAAAAGAATAAGCTACAAAATGTCACTTTGATAACTGAGAGTGCAGATGTTTCTATGGAGTAGCGAGTGTCAAAATGTGAAAATTAAGCGAATGGATTACCATTAATTGAGATCGACCGCTATCTTTCGCTCCAAAGCCAACTTTCCGTACAACCACTGGCACTGCCTGTAATCAACTTTGGTGCTTCTTTGCCTTCATCTAATGCATTCGGAATTTTACATTTTCCCAACAGTGAGTTTATTAGAGTGTAATAACGGGCCAAGAATACCTAGGGCTCTCGTCACAAAAATCCGTTTTGCTTGATTATCGGTGCAGGCAATTATATGGGAGTTTTAACTTCCTAAAATACTGTTTACAAAAAATTCACAGGATTAGTCATGTATGAGGTCTTCAAATTTCAACAACTATATCTTCATAGATGATAGGGTCTATTCTCATAGATGAAATCTTCTGAATCATCTCATAGGGGCCGTATGCTGCCACCAGAATGAACTGTCATAAAAAAAACTTCAGAATTTAGAGCGGCAGAACAGTGTACTTTTTTAAATTTAATATTAGTAATTAAATGACGATGCATATGAATGTATTGATATACCAAGACTCATCTATAATCCCAGTGAATGTTACGGTTCAAATTTGAAATTCACTCCTAAAAAATAGACACACGCCCATGGCGGGAAACTTACTGATTTTGTGTGGGGGTCAAAATAATTCTGAATGGCCGATTTGCATGATATGATCATTACGTCAAATTCTCAATGGATTAATTTCCTCATTGATACAAGGGGCTATCTGAATAGTTTCAGTGATATCAACGAGTAAATATGCACTGCATTCAATGTAATCATTTTAGAATTGTCTGAAATTTGGACGTTATTCAATGCTGTCAAAGGACAAGACGGATTCCCGCAAAAACAGTCTAACAGCAATGAATCAGTCAAACATATGCTTTTTTCAGATTCGATTTTTCCATTTTCAACTATTTATATTTTGTTCACGCCGTGACTGAAACAGAATGTTGAATTTTTCGAAAACGGGTTGCGTTGAGTTCAGTAACACTTATGAAAATTAAGGGCATTTTCATTAAATTTCTTACAATTCTCCAATTTCGGTCCGATACCATGTAGCGCCAACGACTAATTTAGTCTTAATGGGTAAAGCCAAGTATGACGGAGAAGAACATCAACAGTAGTCACCCGAGGATATATCTAGGACGCTAATTTCCAAACAACCGAACTGTCATTCAGAAGGTTGTACACGAGCTGTCGTAGCCTGCGACAGCTCGTTGCCTTCTGCCGTTGAGGGCATACGACGAAAATGACGTGTAAGAGTCTAGATCCAGTTTTACTCGTCAAGCAAAACGAGTACACTTATCATGTGACGCTGTAAATGCCACAGAGAAAGATGCACCCTTGTTTTGTACAAATTTGATAAGTCTACGAATCATCGTCCTGAATTGCACTCATTTCAATCATAGTGTATGCTCAAATAAATTACATCGGCTGTGCTCAAATAGACTATTTTATTGTCATGATAATTAAATATTCAAGACTACGCGAATTAGTAGCACTCTTTGGAATTATTTTCTTATTTATTTAGTTATTTATTTATTCATTTATTTATCTGTGTATTTATTTATTTATTTATTTACATACATACATACATACATAAATACATACATACATACATACATACATACATACATACATACATACATACATACATACATACATACATACATACATACATACATACATACATACATACATACATGTCATATGTTTGCTCTGTATCAAGCTCAAAATAAGTGTTTTTTTCCGTTTGGACTGTTTCTTTTTAAATTGAATAAAATTCCACAAAAACAAAGTGTCATTATATCAGGAGCCACTGCAATGGCCTTATAAAGATTATCTTCTTCTCAAATTTACTCGAAATTTTAACTAATACATAAATTTTTCCATATCGTATCATCGTTATGTTATGAAGTATATGACTTTCACGTAGTAGGCAATGCCTCTGTTTACATTTCAATATTCTTTGATGTCCCACTCTTATCGATCAAATTTTATTGTTAACTTCAGATAACCCACTACACAAACATAAAGGGTTCGTCCTGTGTGTCCTTTGGTCTGAGCGACCTCTAGAGACGGGCAATATAGTAAAATGTTTGTATTTGTTTGTTACTCTATATATTTAGACAATGATGGATAGGAATTCCGCATACCAGATTAAGATTTATGGTATTGTGACCTTTTCGACCACTCGACTGAACAAAGAAATCGTTGTAAATCGCTAAAATCGCATATCAACTTGAAGGTAAATTGACACTGGGCAAAAAACGTGATGGCTGAGAAGTGACGGTATCGTTTCATGCAGTCTCGCATACAGGCCGTGCCCATCGTCAAACACGACGATTATCAAAGAAAGGAACATATAAGAACTCCAGTGGTTCATTGGTGGGCTTACATTGATAAGCAAATTATATTGTCCAAAACCATACCCCCCATGCAAGTCTACGTCAATATGACCCCAGAGGTCAATAAAAGATGGCTCCACTTCATACGCTTGCAGAAGTCGAATCTCTTCAACTTGCAAATAAACCACCAATATATAATTGGTGATAGCCTTTAACCATGGAAATATAGAAAATAACGTATGGCCTAGGATAAGGTTACATTTACGGAACATGAAAAACTGACTTCTGTAATCCTGCCATGATCTACCCGACTTACTGGCAAACTGCCATGGCGTCACTTCAGTTAAAGGTACACACAAACTTGCAAGCCTGCCAAACGGTTCCCATGGTGATCTCTCCTTCAAAACAGGCTCAAACTTGAAGCAGTCCTCTAATAAACCTGCTAAAATGAAAGGATTTACTACAGTTATAGAAATAAAAGAATACTTTGTAATGATAACATACACGATAATCATGCATGCATTAAAATGGTGGAGGTTAAGATCTGTTCTTTGTTGGTCATATCCGACCAAAGTCAAGAGGTCTTTCGATGTAAAGGTCACCGAAAGCCGAGAACATACAAAATGCTGTGTTTTAATTTTTATATTCAAGTGTCTGATCTGACCTGACCTGACCTGACCTGACCTGACCTCTAAGCGCTGAAATCAGTATAAAATCAATGCATATCTTAAAGCGATCCCCTCTCGTAGTCGTTTGAGTTTTGTACACCATCGTTCATGCTTAAAGTATGCTTCAACAGTTGACCATTGGATTAGGGTCACATATAATATTTGCGAAAAGTGTGTGATATGCTTTCTCGGTGTCTACAATATTTATAATTAGACACTTGAATAAATAAGTGAGTTGCCCTACTTATTGGAAATCAAGTTTTCTCCCCACCAAAACTTATTATGACCATATTCTGGTGTTTTGATGCATGTGTATATGACCATGTGTCTTTTTCCTGATGCCTAAGCTTTGTCTGAGGTTGCTACCGTCTACGTATGATTTGTGTCACTGCTGTCTTAGATGACCACGTCTGTGTTGCGTGGACGTGAATTGTTTTACGCTATCATAAATCCAATTACTTTATGGTATTATCACTAGACGTCTTTCAATAAAAGACCTCACGTCAAATGTAGGACAACACGGACCATAGTACGTGCAGGATAATCCGTTGTACTAGTATCATTGGTTACCATAAGGAAACAGTGCGCTGTGCAAATGTAATTGTGTTCACTGAAATGCCAGTGTTGAGACTCGGCTATAATTTTCTTAAGTGGATGTACCCTAAGTCGGCTCTTTTGATAACCTCTCTGAACTAGGGCAACTAAACAATGGCTTTTGTCGGGAGTCCAATCTACATGTACGCTGCACATTGGTAGTAAATACCTATATTGGAAATGTGCCAACCACATAAGTTAAATACTTACCACATATAAGAGAGTTGAGATATCTCAGCCTTCCAGGCATATCGATCTCATCATGTGTTGAACAAAACTTCGGAAAACTGTTCTTCTATTCTTTCGTTGGATACTTTATATATATATGGCCGGAAGTAAATGAAGACAATGTGCGTGTTCGCCACTCATCATGAATGTCTTACAAGACAGAGGTAAGAATTAAATCTTAGTGTTTCTTGTAGCGCTCTATCAAGCAGCTCCTGAAAATTTTCTAAAGTAAGGCTTCCACGTTGAAATGAGACTGTGTGGTACGTCCTGTTACTGGGCTATCCCAGCTAATTATTATTGTATCTTTACAATACTGTACTTAATATAATAAGATTCACCATTGACAATACAATCTGACACAGTTGGTTTTTAGTGAATATTTTTAAATTAGTGACTCTGACACTTTAACTTCTTATCTGGAACTATATTACATTGCACTGAAAGCGAAAAATTATGTGTTTATCAACAGGTGATAACTTGAGTACCTGAATTTCTTGCATCAATAATATATCCTGTATAGTTATCGAAATAGTTAAGTTCAATGTTTTTCAGCCTCTTATGCTAGGTTTGAAGGGCTCTTTTTTCTGTAACTTTGCTGTAATTTTACAATACCGTTATCGACTTTCTGTTAATGCAATGGTATAGAATATTATCTCGACGACAGCTGAAAATATTTTGGCTGTAATATTGACTAAACAACAGAGGTTATCCTCAACACTACGCCTAAACATTGCCTTAGATATCATAGAAAACACTTTAATCGGACAGCCAACAGATAGAATAAAGCTTGAGAATCTTCCGCCATACTAAAGAGGCCTGTCACATGGTGACGCTGGTGCTCGTCCAACTTCTACACAGTACAAGGTCTTCTACGATGCAAACTACCTGTACACCTAAAAATGTTATGTACACTAAGCCGTTTTGACGATACTCAATAGGCAAAGGTCGGGTTAGAGTCCACTGAATACAGACACAAAATGGCAGTTTTATTGATTCATGCACCACACGATTGGGGCGTTTAAGCTAATTTTGAAGTTAACAGGCAAATTTTGGAACTATTACGTTTTAATCAAACGAGCCCTAGTCTTAACGTTCTGATCACCTGGCATTTAATAAGGCCTTTGTGATAATGTATTAGCTAAGGCTGACAAAATCCGACGACCTTGCTCTTCACCAGAAGACGCATGCGCGTGCAGACGTTGTGGCAGTGTGCGGCGAAGCTTGATCCCATAATTCTTCACTTTGTTTTAACTTGTGTCCTTGTTTGCCAATCGTCCTAGTTTGCAAGTCACGGTATTTATAGTATTGAATTTCCTCTGATTCTCTGACACACAAAAATGTAATTATAATAATATATTTAGATAGATTTTGCTTAATCATAGTTCTATCGTACATATTTACTCAAAACAAGCACAAAAAAGAATCAATTAGACGCAGGGAAATCGGCAATTGCTGGGGCTCCATCAAATGTCCATGTCCGTGATACGGTTCTGTATTCCCTTTAATTTACTGTGTTCAAGATACAGCATGTAACTGTTACATGTACACTGTAAGCTATTGAAAACGTTGTTAAACTGTCTCACAATATGGTGACAAAGTTTGAAGTGCCATTGTATGCTGTGGAGTTTCACTCGATTTATCCACAAGTCGGTGTGAGGGTGGGATGCAAATTTCCTAGTTGTATCATGCTTGAATTTTCTGAGTTGGTGAATAAAACATTGTTTATGTCATGTTAATCAGTGTTCACATTTATCATTTTAAATATTCTATCAATGAAAAATGACGTCATGAGTAGCGTACGATATATTAGTCATTTAGGTATTTAATGTCTGTAATCAAGCGAATAAGCTCTTAAATGTTAATTTGTTTAAAAACCGATATTCAACAAGTTTCAAATCAGTAGTTCCGCTTACAAAGAATATCATTTTTTCGTTAGAATAATGCTTATGAAAATGTTACATGTCTCCCTATCGCAATTTTGGTCACATCACACTTTCCACGGATGCGTAAGTTCCCCTATTTTTGACGGAATTTTAATCAGCGTTTAGTAATTTTAATTAAAATTAACTGTCACCTCAAGACGTCGATCGAGATTTTATGATTTTCAAATTGCGAAAAATATTCAAATTTGCATAAGAGCACGTTCAATTATTCTGAATTGAATATGAAAAAAGATCGAGCATACTGACTCTAAAAGGTAGAAGAAAGACTTAAATTCATTGTCACGAGATTCAGCAGTGGTTTGCGGCCATCATGAGTTCATTTAGCGCATAGAATTCTTTCCAGCAATTTGTTTAGTTTCTTACTCGGGAAACAAAAAGAAAGATTTTCGAGATAAGACACGTTCGTTCTAATACTGTAAACAAATTCCTCGTTCTACATGTCGAATCGTTCTACATGTCGAACGTGATAAAAGACATACCAAATAACACGATTTCTTTCGATGTCTGATATCAAAGGAATTCGCTGAACAGTTATTGATGATAGCAACATCACTTGACATTCATAAACACCATGATTATATAACAGACACCATTGAATCTTAGAATTTCAAAACCCTTTAAATTCAAAGAAAATATGTCACTGCCCTCTCACTCTATCACAATACCCGATGAAGATGTTGCTTTGAGGAGATATACGAAAGTCGCCAAAATTGACCCTTAAAATTTTGTTATACTATCGGTATTCACAGTCACCGCCATCAGCCATTGTGATCGCATTCATTCCGGTACTTTGTAATTTCAGTTAATTTAAGGAACACATGTTTAAATCTTCAAACCCAAGCAAGGCCAGCTGAAATGTAATCTTGTGCCAAATGTGTGTAAAAGTTTGTGTGTGAGATAGAATTCCAAAAAGTGTTGTATGGATACGACCATCTTCGTACCCTTACCCCAGCCTCTAGCTATAAAAACAATACTTTTCTGATCTGCATTAAACGTAACTAATGTCTTCGCTCCGCCATAACAGACTTGTGTGCGTTCATCAATGCATACGTGACACACTGTGCACAACACATATCTTACAGTTGCTTTTAATTGTTACTTAGTTTGTAACTAGGAGTTCAAACTTGACACGGTAACCTTTGAAATGAGATCTGCATTTTTGCTACAAATCGAACTATCTCAGTTATGACGGGAAAAGCGTAGGATTACTTTTAAATCAAGGAATTTGGTTAATTTTTAACGAATTGTGTAGTCGAGGCTAATATGGAACCGTGCCAAGGTTTGCAACCAAAAAGTGCACACGTTTCCAGTCAATTTCCATTTAGCTATCTTGCGATCGCACATAACGATTGCAGGAACTACTACGTTAAAAGGCTTGTCGAAAAGGTGAGTTTCAGCCGGTTAATGTTATTTTGTGTGAACTATTTCAACGAAATGTATTATACACGTCCTTTCAGCGTGTAATTCGTTCTTGTAACCGAAACGACCAACACGAGTCGTCTGAGCTGTAACACATCTTCGCGAAGCCTGTCGAGACATAATGGTATATTTCTTGTCATATTTAATGAAACCGTCACAGATACGTGACACCTCTCCGTGAGGCCTGTGCCGAGAAATCGAACATCTTATACTTCTTGTTGAGTAAAAAATTGTGTACATATCACTTACGGTTATAGAAATGAGCGGCAAACGTAAAATTTGTCAACACGACCCTTTCATGGAATTAACAGTGGTGAACTCTACAACAACGAAATTTTGTCAAAATGTTCATGTAAAGCTCATTTTTAGACATGTAAAAGAAAGTTTCAATGCAATACTGTTTCGTGAACTTCTCAAAATAGTAAGTCTTGACGACAGAAATGCAGCTTTTGGGAGAACAAGATTTTGGCGGAAAAACCCCCTTCGTTATGGAGGTATGTCAAATGACAAAAGTGCACATTTGTGCACTGGTTTATTTATGTCTAATAACCAACGGTCGTCCCGCTGTGACCTTTGCTGTGGGCACTCCGAGTCAACGTGTTTTCGTTCCGAAGTGGCAAATTTTATGCAGCTCTTTTGGTAGCACGGCTTTGGCGGGAAACTTTATTGTGATTTTATACCCAAAAATATTCCAGGAGACAATTTTCCTTGCGCCTATCAAGTTGAATTTAGCTGCTTTCCTTGGTTGAAGAGAATGCCGTAAATGTTTTATGTTTTATAATGTTGGATGAGTCCCATGAAATAATGCAATCGCAAAAGGATAAATAAAGAACAATAGATATGATTATCTCACGATAGACACGTTAATTTATTAAAGTAGTGCGATAAACTGTAAATTTTACTTTCGTAAATGGCAATATGATTGGCTCTAATGTATGTTTAAAGTCAATATGCTGTATATTTTGATGTATTTCCAGTATTTTTGTTTGTTCTCTTGGTATAAGATAATTTCCTGTTCTAGTGTGCCTTGTTTGAAAAAAATAAAGTCCCGATTTCGATAGCATTTTGTCATGAAGGAATGTACTTGAAATCGACTGTTAAGTCGATGATATGATATAGTGATATGATATAGTGAGAGTAAAATGTCCTCAACTCTTGCATACTGTCAAAGGGGGTGTGTATGCCGTCGTTTGATGTCGTTGTTGATATTAAGGAAGACGTATAGTCTCATGCACAAACTTTTTATGTAACCATAAACAGGGACATTGTAAGGTATCTGCTGGTCGCTTCCAATGTTAAAAGACTTATAATCAGCTTGAAAGTCGAATAGCCTATATTTCTAGTTGAGTTTGAAAATTATGCCACTTTAGGTACGAGAAAAGCGAAGCATATGTATGTTGTCCGACTGTACCCTCTTGCGGAATTAACGGTGGCGAACTCTACAATGACAAAATATGTCAAAGGTTCATGTGAAGCTCATTTTTAGACATGTACAAATAAAATGGTGAAGTTTCAACTTTCAACATAGTAAGATTATATGATAAAAATATATTATTTTTGGAAGCAAGTTTTTTGCGGGAAATCACTATCTTCAAAATGGAGTTTTGGCAAATAACCAAAGGTTGTCCCGAGACAAAAGGCGTTGCCTATATTGCTCGTAATTGTGTTTAGCTCCGAAAAACTCTACGCTTGGAGGAGGCAGATTCCCTTACTTCTACCAAATCAAATTTAGCTGAACATTTTGAAACTTGGCAAAGTGCCCGTGCGTGTGGTGTGACGGCAACAACACGATAAGAGTATCACTTTCCGCTGAGCTGTACATTCCATGTACTGAACGATATTGCAGAAGACCAATAGTCCAATGAATCTGAACTGCGGACATGGTCATAGATGGGAGTATATTTAGCGCGTTTGGTCCCATCCAAGATTTGTTTTATTATAAACAATTGTACAGTTTATTGCCTTCACACTATTTACTCCGTGATCGAAAACCTAGCCACCCTTCGAAGCCATTCTTCGACAATTGACGCATCTCACTTTGTGGATAATCTAAGCACAGTAACATATATATTGCATGCATTGGCCTTGGTCCGCGCTCAAAAAACTGTTAATGCATATATTTAGAAAATTGTAAAACGTTCATTCACTGAATTAATCGGCGAGCTGAAAGCTTTGTCAAATTCAGCATGAAGATCAGTGTATAATTTCAAACCAATTTAGGTAAAGGAAGCTCTGTGGTCGCCGAAACAAAATGACGAACGTGCCTAGCGATATGATGGGTCAATTTAAGATCAAAGGTCAATCGAACACAAAATATTTGACCCTTGTCGTGTAGTACAAAGCGTTTGATTGAATGTCATGTTGTCGTTAGACTATGATTCTTAGTGAAGAAGAACAAGAAGAACAACGAACGTTACGTTACATTAAATAAGGCACCTTCCAATAATTAACTTAAGCGTCGGTGTTATCGGGGTGTTTTGCGTTTTTTGTGTTTACAGGTTTTTTGTTTTTGCTTTGTTTTGGACTTTTTGGTGGACAACTCTAAAAACGTTCATGAATGCAACTCTATGACGTGTAAAGGTCATTCAGTGTTTCCATAATCATAGCTACCAACGTTTAACATATTGTTTTTAACGAAGTGTCATTCTTGCTCACATTTTCGCTGGACTTCTATTCAAGTCGACAAAACGTGAACAGATCAGTTGTTTTTAGTACTACATTGATAACTATAACACAAATAATTAATGCACCTCCTAAGGTTCTCTTAATGTTCTATCTGTCCGTCTGCCTGAATATGATGTATGTATGTATGTATGTATGTATGTATGTAGGTATGTATGTATGTATGTATGTATGTATGTATGTATGTATGTATGTATGTATGTATGTATGTATGTATGTATGTTTGCATGCACGCTTGCATGCACGAACACACGCACGCGCGTACATATGTGTGTATCTATGTATTTTTGTATATCTATGCATCTATGTGTATCAATGTATTTATGTTTATGTCTATGTATCTATCCTTGTATATTTTTTGTACATATGTTTTAAGTACGTATCAGTGAATGTATTTATGCAAGACCTTTGACCTATCTTAATATCTGTAATTCAGTAGATTCCCGATCGGAATCGAATTCGGTATGAAGTTTTGTTTCTAGTGGATAATGGTATATATCATGCCTAATTTTTCTTCAAACTGGTTTATGACCTTTGATTACCTTTTATCCTACTTCAGAGTATCTTATTAAATCCAGGGATAAGAATTCATACAAGTGCTTAGGCCCCGTGAAGCTGCTTGCAGCTTTAAATATAACTTGTGTCCTTCTTTGCTAATCGTCTAAGTTAGACACAGAGAAATCGGCAGTTGCAGGGGGTTCATCAAAATTTTCGTGTACACAATAAGAGTAAGAATGTGTCAAAAGAATCCACTTTCAAATGTTACTCAGTAGGAATACTGTTAAAGGCGACAAGGTTCTGTATTTCCTTTACATTACTTGGTCAGAATATAATTGTCACATGTACACTGTAAGCTTATGGGAAACGTCGTTGTCTCCCGGTATGTGGACAAGGTTTGAAGTATCGTCGTATGCTGTGGAGTTTTACTCGTTTTGTCCACAAGTCGGGGTGAGGGTTGGGTTTCAAATTTCCTATATGTATCATACATGAAATTTTCAAGTTGGTAAATACCGTGTTGTTTATCTATGCCTTCAGATTTTTCTCGATAACCTTCATAATTTCTGATTTATATCCCCAAGTAAAAAGAATTTCACGTAAATCAATGTTAGCACTTATCATTTAAAATATTGTATAGTGTAAGATGAAGCCACGAGTAGTGATAATGTGGATAAGTGATTTAGGTATTTTAATGTATTTTATCAAGCGAATACGCTCTTAAAGTATTGATTTGTATTAGAAATAATATTTCGATAATTTCAAAACAGTAGCTCGCTTACAAGGAATGCATCTCACTTTGTTTTAACGGTAATTCTTATAAAAATGTTACATTTAACAAAATCGCAATTTTGATCATACTATCCAATGCAACAGTATATCTCACCACCAGAGGTAGATTACTAAGTTTTAAACAATAATTCCTTTATTTTTGACGGAGTTTTAATCAGCTTTTAGTAATTTGATTTAACATTGAACGCCCCAAGACGTCGATTGAGATTTTATGATTTAAAATTTAACACATTCAAGGTTGCATAACAGTATGTGCAATTTATTCTCGACGTAATATTTAAAAGATCGATCATACTGACTATAAGAAATGATGGAAGAAAGAGTTTGCGGTATATTATTTTAGCATGTAGAAGTCTGTCGAGCAATTTTTTAGTTTCTGCATCGGGAAACAAAAAGAAGATTTCCGAGATAACACATGTTTTTAGGAAGTCTGTTCTCTATTCCTCAATATATATGTCAAACGCGACGATAGACATATCAGAACAATAACACGATGATTTCTTTTGATGTCTGATATCAATGGAATTCGCTGAACAGTTGGTGCAAGCAACATTACTTGACATTCAAAAACACCAAGATTACATAGCAGACACCATTGAATCTTAGAATTTCCAACTTTTTAATGGAAAGAAAATATGTCACTGTCCTCTTGCTAAATCACAATATCAAATGAAGATGTTGCTTTTGAAGAGATATAAGAAAGTCTCCAAAATTGACCTGTAAGATTGTGTTATGCTGTCGTTATTAACAGTCACCGCAATCAGCCATTATCAACAAGTGTAGTATTGATACGTCCATCTATGTAACCTTACCGCAGCAGAATGACAACATTTTCTCCTCTAGCCTTACAAAACGATAGTTGTCTGGTTAGATGACGTCGCTATCCTAGATTCCGAAAAAAATTAACTGACATCATCAAAAACGTTTTCTTACGTTTTTCATTTGACGGAAAACCAGAGAGATTGATGATTGATGTGTGTCCAGCATTGGTCTAACCAACGCTTTACCTGTGTTTTGCCTGCAAATTAGTCTCCCATATCCCGCAAACTGAGGATTCTAAGACCTTTGTGACATGATATGTGGCAAGAAAGGCTGAGTTATTATTTTGAATCTCTTATTTCCCTTGTCCTTCCCCTTCGTCTATGTGCACGTCGCGGCTTCACGATCGACACTGATGTGAACGGCCATGCCTGTTGATGTTGACCTCATTTTTCAACGAAATGTGTTGAATTATGGCTACAAGTGTCTTAAATTTACATGTGAAACAATTATAGTTAAGCAAACGTTACAATATTCTTAAATGTTTAAAAATTCTCAATATGAAATGAAAAAATCGTATGTCTTCGTTCTGTGAGTTGCGTTCGCTTGGCGGGAGATTGCAGTTAAGACGTGAGATGTTTTCCAGCGATCAAAAGATAGTCATCAAAACTGACTCTGAGCATCAAGCTTGATGTATTCGTTCACGCACTATGAATATGTCGATATCAATCATCCGCCCTTTCCTTGATACCAAAAATATGGCTGCTGTCCAATAAAATTTGGTTGTAACTCGGCAACGCAGTGGTGATAAAATCGTAGACTCATTGTCAAGTAGCAAACTCAGCTAACCATTTGTATCAATTTCTGATCAATAACTTTCAGCGTGAATATACATTGGGCATGAGTGTCTAAGCCCTGTGTAACATGAAATTTTTTTTCAACTACTGATGTAAAATTTTTGAATCGATATCTAACTTCTTATTGTCCTCCACATGGAAATGGCAACAGCTCTAGGAAGTCCTGCCACTGAATGAATTCGCCCAAAGTTGTTTCCATCCGCAGAGGTCACTGTATTGGGGTCCAGCATACCTTATCTATCATGCTAGAACATATTCGCGCTCCTGCGTTCAGTCGTAAATGTGTGTGTTTCTTTTTATGATTACTCGCTACTTGTATTTTAACTTTAGCCATTCGTCAAATTAATTGAATTAGCATGTCTTAGTTGTAAATATTATTCAGCCTTTTCTATTACCGTTTGCTAGTTGACTTCAAAAAAAACAAGACACTCGAGCAGACTTCATCATCATTCCTCTGCCTGTTTAAGAGTTATTTGATGAAGTTGCAAGTTTGCTACAGCTATGTATTTAAAATGTGTCTCTCTGATTCATGAGTCTTCTTATCTGTGTCAGTTTAGAACATAATTTCAATTTCAATGGATACATTATATTGACATTTCTAAATTTTTTAATTTTTTATGTCTCATTCACAATTATATTATTGTTTTCAACAACAGAGTTAATAAATAATTTCATATACAAGCGGGAGGCGAGCAGATTAGATTGAATGCGTAAAAAGGTTACAATTTAGACCACAGTCTTGAGGTAATCCATCAGTTTTGAGGTAATATGGGTTAAAGATCAGAGGTAAGCGCGCGCATGTTCCCCATGTATATATGCAAATTAGGCTGTTACTGCCGAATTTAGTGTCTTGTATTCTCTGACGAAAGACACGTTCTGTGTGAAATTGTCGTTTAAAGTAATTGTCGTTCTAGCAAGATATTCGGGAATGTAAGTACTCTTGTTAAGATAATTCAGTCGAAAGTAACTGAACATGGCCTTAATCAGTCCAGATTTTTTGCAAGTTATCAAACCATGTTGTTTGTTATCGTCTTTTGTCATAACAAAACAAATTTATCTAAATTTGCATACGGGGTAAGGAATTTTGTGTCGATAAATGTAGGCGATATATATAATATGAAGGTTCATTATCAATTATATTTCTACCATATGGACCTCCGCTGTTATGAGACATACAAACAGGAATCCGTGATTTTTTGGATACCTGTTCTTTAGTAAACCCTTTGTATTAATATAATAATCCGGGTTGACTGCGGAAAAAACTACAGTTGCAAGGACGTGGCTTGCTACGTAGGTGCGACAAGACCCAGCCTACATGTTACTGTATACGGGAAACAGCGCCAAAACGACAGCGAAGCCATGAGGTCATGTAAACCACAAAGCATGGTGACCTTATTTTTCAACGAAACTCGTTGAATTAGTGATACTAATCTCTGTTATTGATGTGCAAAAGCAATATTTCACCCCTTCAAAAGTTACCATATCGCTAATTCTCTAAACTCTTAATTTTGAAACGAAAAAAGTACGTTTTCGTTTAGTGCATTGTGTGCATTTGGCGGGAAAATGCTAGTGTCCGTTGTTGGATGTTTGCCAGCATATTTAAATATTATTCAAAGCTGCGTTGCATGCTTATGCGTGTAAATAATACTCAACAGTCAAAAAAACACACAAAACATTCAATCAAACTTGTCTATTACGATAGGTATTATCCAGAATATCAATGTTTTGACATTCGTTCAATTCCTCAAAATAAAGCGATCATGGTTAGCAAATAAACTTGCTAAATCTTTTTAGAATGATAACAATCTTTTATTGTATCATATTGCACCCGTGAGTGCCCGTTACTTGTGCAGGTATCCAAACAATCCAACCCAGTAAGAAACGCATTTCCAGATTCACCTATACTCGACAAACATGTCTTAAAGGTACTGAATATTTCTTGTGTCATTGACAAGAATCATGATTGTTCTACTTGTTTTACAAAATGAAGTTTACAACTAATGGGCTACCCAAATGTTGCTATTTCATAACACAGGAACAAATTCAGCCCCGAACTTTGAGAAGTATGTTCAACACATCCATAGCCGTAGTGACCTCAACAATGAAAACCATGTACGTTTTGTCACAAATCTTAATTTAGCTCTTAAAAACGATTGTGCGGTAAATGTATCAAAACATGGAGCTCAAACAACGAAATTTCTGCATTTTAGCTGTAATGACAGCATATCAGAGGACAAGCCGACATTGTGGATTTTATTTCAATCTAGTGTCACATCTTTTTTGTTAATTTTGTGCCTCATTTCGTTCGGCATGAACTCAGTTGAAATTTTGAACAAGTTTACGTCAATTCCTGTAAAGAACGTTGCCATGAGGGGACAGAGAGAAGACCAATACGGTTTCGAATTGTGAACTCTATTCAGGAGCGAAATATGGCCATTCAATCTTCCAGAATCACATAACGTTCTGGCCCTCTGTGAAACAAGAGGAAAGATAAACATCAAGAAGATGTTTAAAAGTGTCATTTATATTACTGTGTTTATTTCTTATCGGTATGGAGCAGTACCCATTGGCGTATTTTTCTGTATTTTGTATTTTTGTATTTTGTTTTTCTAGGAAAAGAATGTCTATGTAAAGGGAAGCTGCTCCTGTTTTAACCATTTTTCTGCACCAAGACATAATCTATAGAAATCTTACTATAGATTATTAAGTGATATAGTATACGCAAAATGTAAGGATGTCCAATCCCACTGAGCATAAATATGTTCTCAGCTTTGTTATTTGCTGACATCACCATCAATGCCTATCTTAGATAAAAATACCTTAAAATGATGAGGTTCTCTCGTCGACCGCTCTCTCAGTAATTACCGTTATATTGATGTCAAAACTGATTAAAAATCGACCACACCTTTTAGTCCTGAGACAAGGGCCGCTTCAATTACGTGCGAAATCATGAAAATCAGATGAAGTTGGTCAAAAAACAAACAATACACGTTTTCAGGGGATCATGCCTCCTGAAACGTTGACCTAAAACAAAGAAGAAATGTTGCCTTGTTGAGTAAATGCAAAGAATCTAATTTGCCTCTTATACATTAAATAAAATGAAATTGACCCATGCCTTTCAGAGTACGCCAAAAATGTTCACGATGTTTCACTGAAACGGTTTTCAGTTGCAAATTTTCAAATTAGAAATTCACACTACCAAAATAAACGAACAAATAAGCTTTGTAAATATTTTGACATCTCAAGGATATTGAGAATCATAAATAGGTCCTTAGGTTGATAAACATAGACGTTGGAGAAAGCTATAGTGAGCTGCTTGTATAGTATGAGCAAGATTATTTAAGGTATCCCCCAGGAAACAGTAGACTGTCCGCTAAACGGTAAGTGCTGGATGTTAGATATTTGAAAGTACGGATGAAAAGATAGCGAATGAAATGAATCAAATGCAAGTATTATGCAGAAAAAATAGATTCCATATTTTCGTATTAGTATCGAATAGATGTGCTGTGATTCGTCCATAGCTACTTGTACGGTCTCTGGTTGGTTGAGTGATCAATTCTTTTCGTTTGTCCAATTGCAATCTCCGGCAGTACTATGCCGGTGATATTGCGAAATTCGGTCAACTAAAAGTAGTAAAGCGTTTTATTGCCGTGCGCATGTCATGATGTCACACTCCAGAATGATAATAATAGAACATGTGCCTTGCAGCATAACTTCATGTGATCACATGACACCAGCTGTATTAGACAAAACCTACCTCAGATGAGTCGAAGGCTAAATGCTATCTGCCTTTCCGTAGTCCTTTTCGTCTTTACCTACCCCACGCAGAAGTAGAATGAAAGTGGAGAATCGTTGAATGTCCGAAGGGCATTAAGTTGGCCTAAATTAATGCCACATGAAAGAAAATTTTGATCATTAGAGGGATTCAAAAGAAAGATTAAAATTGGTAACAATCTCGAAAAACTAAACATTTCTCTTACTTTCTTGTCCGCTGAAATCGAGAGTTCTATCATAATTGAGAACTGTACTCTTCTACATGGTGCCTTTCGACTTTCCAGCTAATTAACCTTTCCGTTTTGAGGAGGACAGATCCAAGTATCAATGTGACCCAGACTGATAACGTGTAAATCCTCAAACAAATAGTTGAAAGAATTTGAACATGCTCATAGATGTCAGATTAATTTTTACAGCAGGCATTGTTGAGAGCAGCGACTATTGCCTACACTGTAAGAAAGCAATTTTCCATTCGTTGTTGTCTTTTTCTATGTTTCCGTAAAGTGCGAGACTTTGCATGCTGGGAAATAGGGTTACTTCTCTGTCTTTCACCATTAGTGAGTTGCCTCTTGCGTTTTAACCACCCTTGAGTTTACAAAGTTGATTTACTTTATTGCAATAACTGACTGAGACTCACAGTAAGATTTGAAGAAAGCACTCTCAATAATGTCCACATTTTCGTGTTGGAAGGAACAGAAAATGCAAAAATTAACGTGACTTTCAGGGTGCCTGTGTCACAACGAAACTTTGGCCGTCTAATATAACAAGTCTGATTATTCATGCAACAATGAATTTTGGTGATTGCCAATATGCATGGGATTGTTTATTTACTCAGCTTCTCGGCCATGAATGTTATTATGTCTTTTTCAATAATTTTTGCACGATTTCATACCAGGATTCTCCACTTTTATGTTAAAGAGCAATTAGCTGTAACTTTTCGTCATTTTTTTATTTTGTTTGTTCTGTGTATCATCTGCAGTTTCTGGTTTGAATCCCTGAACCATGGATAAATTCTTAATATTTAGCTCATAAATACACCCTATATGAGTATAATCTGCATCGTTATTGTTTAAATTTTGTATTCAGGTCCGGACTAGAATACATTTGTCAACAATAACAATGGTCATTTCACATATACAGGCTATGTTGGCAAGCAAAACACCGGGCATTGCCATGATGATCGGATTATAGTAAAATTCTGTGATTGATACTTTGAAACAGAGTAGTGAAAAATTAGTCAAAAATTACAGCTTATGTCCCTTTAAGCGCGGCTCTTTTGGAGCATATATTTCCGGTAGAATACATATTGCTTTCTGTATCTGTTCTGTCCGTAAGCACGGTTGAAAGTACTCTCTGCCACTCCTCTTGCAACTTATTAAAAGGCTGAACAATGAACTGAACTGACACCCAAAATTACTCAAAGCAGTAGACATATCTAGTTATGGGTAAATGACAGTGCCACTCTTGTTAAAATTTCATACAAGATGTATGTCAAGTTGAACATTAGGTAAAGCTGACGGCAGCTACTAGAGTAGTTACTAAACTTCTATCACCTTAAACTTTGGAACTAACACCATGAAAACGATGATAAGTAACAGTATATGTACCATAATCGAACTTCTTATAAACGTGAAAATGACTTCAAACAATTCCTTCTAGGTCCTTTCAGGATAAAGAAATGACATCAATAATGTGTTCCTTTTTGTGTTTAAGAATCTAGCGAAAAATAAGTTTGACCAAGATAACCTCAAAATGTGCCCTTAGGAAAATCAAAGAACACTGATACTTAAAAGAGAGATGTGCTGAATGTTGGATATTTCTGACCGTGGATAACGAAAAAAATGGCAAACGAAACTTGGGTTTGCCTTCAAATACCCAGTTCATCCCCTTGAGCTCAAGTTTGAAAGTGCGAAAATCAGATGTGGCACAAGTTTATGGTGTGAATCCAGTAAATTCTCCATCGGATTCTAACTCACAACGCACGACATAGAAGTGCGATATGATTGAAAGAAAGCAAACATTCCCAAGGTGCACGTAGTACTTGGACGGTCTTTTACAGGTTAAATGACTGTTTCTTGAGCTTCTCAAAAGAAACTCCTGACTTACCAATCGCTGAGGTTATAAAGGTGAAAAAAAGACCCAGGAAAATAACATGCAAGTCGGTTGAACAGCCTATTGGTGCCGTGCGCACATCGCATACCTTTGTGGTGACAGCATCATAATCACGCCATAACTGATCACGCGTTTAACATGTGCCGAGCAGCTTTTTTCATGTGATAACAAGACACCAGCTTTCTGAGACAAAGCTTCCTTTGATGTATCGATGGCTAAATGCCAAAGCCTTTAAAGAATCCCTTCTGCCTCGTTCCCTTTGGCCCATGTCACAGATTGACTGAAAATTTTCGGCTTTTCTTCTTTGTAACGATTTACTCCAGTTTATATGTCAATCAACTTGAAGTTAATGTTACTCTCTGTTATTTCATTTGTTTGTTTTTTTTTAGTCTTCAAAAAAGATAGTGTCGCTATGTGGCCTATGTCATTAGAGAAGTTTGGCCTCTTGTTTGATGTGAACATGTTTGATTAATTGTGATATGTACGACAGCGCTAATATTCTGTAAATATAATTTCAAATATCAGTCTATTGAAACAAATAAAAATGCCTTATACAGTGTAAAACGTTGCAGATTTAATGGTGCATGGGATGATGCGGTCGATAGTTTCAGAATTCATGAAAGGATGGTCAAATAGTGTACGCAATGAATGATTTATGAAATCTACCCTTATGTACATATACTCCAGATACAGGCAAAATCAGATGACTTTTCTTTCAAGTCCCTATTGTGTCATCATGAAAAGGCTGATCGCAAATATCTAAGTAAATCATCATAGTATCATAGTGATAGACAGTGATATATATATATATATATATA
>LD347132.1:30895-56494 GCA_001465055.1 Ptychodera flava | reverse complement strand
GTGTGTGTGTGTGTGTATTATATATATATATATATATATATATATTATATATATATATATATATATATATATATATATATATATATATATATATATATATATATATATATATATATTCCTTCATTCATTCATCCATCATGAATCATTCTAAAAGGATTCAAATAGGGTCATTAAATATCAAAGACAATGGAAATGAATTTTGCACGTCTGCAACAATCAAGAAAAAAGACGAATTTCTACTGTGTTGTTATGGTGTCTAAGCACATACTTTGACATAGTAACATGATACATTTTATCTTAGTTTGTTTTCCTTTACGATCGTTTGTCTTCATTTCAAAAAGATCTGTGCAGTAATGCAAGGAAGGAGAGACCATTAGTATTCCGGGGGCATACCTGATATGATTGGCCATGAATCAAAGTTATTCACCTTGTGTACAAAATTTTAACATACATGGCAGAGGGTCCAAAAATGGATGATGCTAGTGTGGTTTTGATGTTAGAAAATTCATATTGTTGTAAAATATTGTTCTGAAAGCCTTAAGTAGTTTTGTTTCTAAACAGACGAAGGATTCCTAGATGGATTGCTCCAACTTTGCAAGGTATGGATTTCGCATTGGTGAAGGACAGCGCCCTCTGGTGTTGGTGATTGTACATTATGTTCATGGCAACGATGGCACGCAAAGTCTACTTTGTTTCCACTTCTTGTTGCAGGTATGAAAATGAACTTAACTTGTTATGTTCAATCATATTAGTCGAAAGCTTAAACCCGAAGAAGACATTGTTATTAAAGCTTAGATCAGCAAATGTTCTTGTGTCCACATATCTTCATTCTTTAACAAAATTGTCTCTCATGATCAAGCGATCAAGCATTATCATAGTTTGAAGTAATTTCTGAACTAATAGCAGATACAGAGTTCAATATAATTCATGTACTTTTCAGTTTAATTCAAAATCCATGTGTTTTTAAGATAAATGTTTTATAAAGTAACCATTACTTTGGAATTTCCGTATCAAAATAACAAAATATCTCTGAATATGACATTTCATACAGATTCATAGTAGCTATGACATAGAGGACAATGTTAACGTTATTATGATATACTAATAATTATAAAAAACAATATTATATATATGTATATATATATATATTTATGTATTTATCATAATTATATATTATATTATATTATATTATATTATATTATATTATATTATATTATATTATTATATTATATTATATTATATTATATTATATTATATTATATTATATTATATTATGTTATGTTATGTTATATTATATTATATTATATTATATTATATTATATTATATTATAGTATAGTATATTATATTATATTTGTTTATTTATTTATCATAATTCGCAGGTAAGAAGTCTGCCTTTGTTGACACTGCCACCCAGATTACCCGAACATTTTCAAGGTTTTGTCGCCCAGGTAATATTCATTGTTTATTAGCCAGATATGTTATAGCCATTGAGACATTTGGAAGGGATGCACACTTTACCTCATTCCCCCTTGGATACGATTGCTTGAAGTCGAATAAAATAACACAATAAAACAATCGATCATTATTTCATCGATTCTAGTTTTTGACTTCTCTAATTACAGCTGAGTTGTAACCATCAAATTTGATCTCGTTATAACCGAAAATTAGGAAATAATATTTTCTGGTTGATGATTCTACGTCAAAGAGATTTCCAGATTTTGTTTCGCAATGATCAACATACGTTATTTTAATCTTTCAGGAAACTCATCAAGGCAATTTCGACGCCTTTTTGAGAGACGAATTTGAAAGACTACGACAGCATTAGTCTGATAAGTCATTAAACAACACTGCCAGTGAAGCTACCGACTAGCCCCGACATTGTTCAGTGATCAAGGACATTTATTCTACATTGCCTATAGGTTCTATACAACTTGACACAGTCATATATTTCAAAAAGAATTAGCTACAACTATGTCACTTTGATAACTGACAGTTGAGATGTTTCTAAGGAGTAGTGAGTGTCAGAGTGAGACATTAAGCGAATGGATTATCATAAATTATGATCGACCACTATCTTTCGCTCCAAAGCCAACTTTCCGTACAACCACTGGCACTGCCTGTAACCAACTTTGACGCTTCTTGACCTTCATCAAATGCATTCAAAATTTTACATTTTCCCCAACAGTGTGTTTATCAGAGTGCAATGACAGGCCCTGAATACTTGGGGGTTCTCGTCACAAAATCCGTTTTGCTGGAATATACGTGAAGGCAATGGTTTGGCGGTTTCACAAGCAAGACGTTTGATGTTAACCATTTATTCCCGGCGCCGTATCTTTCTAAAATACTGTTTACAAAACGTCACAGGGCTAGTTATGTAGAAATATTCAAATGTCATCATCTTTATCTATATAAATGATAGGGTCTATTCTCATGTATGGAATATTCTGAATCATGTCATAGGGGCCGGATACTGCCACCAGAGTGAACTGTCATAAAAAACTGTGTGCAGAATTTAGAGCAGCAGAACAGTGTACACTTTATTCTTATTTATTAGTAATTAAATAATGATGAATATGAATGTATTGACATACCATGCCTCATCTGTAATCCCAATGAATGTTGAATAATGAACGAGAATGGCTTATTTCTGCGTTTCAAAGGAAATTCACTCCTACAAATAGACACACGCCCATAGTGGAAAACTTACTGATTTTGTGTAAGGATCAAAATAATCCTAAATGGCCTATTTGCATAATATGATGATTACGTCATATTCTCAATCTGTTATTTTCCTTATTGATACAAGGGGCGATCTGAATAGTTTCAGTGATATCAACGAGTAAATATGCACTGCATTCAATGTAATCATTTTAGAATTGTCTAAAATTGGGACTTTATTCAATGGTGTCAAAGGTCAGGACGAATTCCCGCAAAAATAGTATAACAGCAATGAAGAAGTAAAACATGTGTTTTAGAGATTAATTTTTTTTTCCATTTTCCACTATTGATATTTTGTTCACGCTGTGACCTAAACATAATGTTGAATTTTTCGAAAATGGGTTGCGTTGAGTTTAGTGACACTAATGAATAATGAGGGGCATTTTAATTAAATTGCTAATTATTTTGTTTAAATCGCAAATTTCAGTCCAATACCTTTTGCACCAACGCCTAATTTAGTCGTAAATCGGTAAGACTATGCAATGTATGACAGAAAAGTATATCAGCAGTTGTCGCCCGAGGATATATCAAAGACTCTAATTTCCAAAAAGCCGTATTCAAAACTAAGCTATTCGGGAGGTTGGATACGAGCTGGCGTACATAGTGACAGCAAGTTGCCTCGAGCCGTTTAGGGCATGCGACAAAAATGACAACGGCTGTGTAAGAGTCTAGATCAAGTTTTACTCGTCGCCACTAGGATAGTTGGGCATAGTAGCTGAACAGGTCTACCGTATAGCCAAACATAATGTACGATGTAAAGGAGCATGCACTGGTCTTCCGAAATACAAATGCTTTTAAAGTGTTCTTTCAATGCCATGGACAAACATCAACAGCAAAACAACTACACTAATCATGTGTCGCTTGTAAATTGCACATAAAGAGTTGCATCCTTTATTTGAACAAATTGAAGACTACAAATCATCGTCCTGAATTGCAATTCAATCATAGTGTACGCTCAAATAATTTACATTAACTGTGCTAAAGTAGACTAGTTTATTATCATGATGATGAAAATTTCAAGACCAAGCGAACTAGTAGCACTCTTTGTTATTTATTTATTTATTTATTTATTTATTTATTTATTTATTTATTTATTTATTTATTTATTTATTTGCCTGTTTGCTTGCTTGGTTCTTCGCTTGCTTGCCCGACTGGTTTGTCATTCAACGTCTTCGACTGAATATAAATCGTAATATAGGGGTAGAGAATTCCTGTACTGGCAAGATAAATATCGTTGTTGGCTAAACAAGATATTACGACAGATTACATATGTTACTATTCGTTCTTTTAAAGGGGAGATTGTTTGTTGAATTCGCCTTGACCAAGTGAGAGCTACCAGGGGATCTTCAGTGCACGAGACGTTCAGAGTTCGTTGGTACTACATAGACTTTATTTCTCTGTAGACAAGCTTGACAGTTGCCATCGCCCAAGATATACTTCTCCCATAGTAGAATGTCTTGGGTCCGCTGTGTTCTGCTCTCTCAAGCATCTATCTTTTAGCAACTATTTTCGCTATTTTCTTTATTTTCGTTGTATTGTTTTAGAAGGGAATTTTAAACGTTATCTTTAAGGCGTGGCTCTGATCATACGATAGATATGAACTAAAGATAGAACGATACACCCAATCATAAAAATCAGTACAGGTCTTGATCTTAATTTGACATGTTATCATTAATATGCAAACGTCATTGACTACCTTCATGATTCTTAATACAATTCAAATATATTCCAGACTTCCGTAAACATCCTCGTAAAACGTAATTAGCGTTATTGTGCGTTTGTCTCAAATATGGTTTGTATGTACATCGACTTATAATTGAGATCTTGTTGTTTTAATTAATTAATTTACTGGTATCAATGACCGCTAGGTTCATTAACCTTTGTGTGGGATAAAACATCTCCGTAACACATAAATACATACATACATACATACATACATACATACATACAGACATACAGACATACAGACATACATATGTTTGCTCTGTATCAAGCTCAAAATCAGTGCATTTTCCGTTTGCACCCTTTCTTTATAAATAAAATAAAATTCAAAAAAAACCCAAAGCGTCATCATATCAGGGCCACTGTAATGGCCTTATAAAGATTACTTATTATCTTTGAAAACTGGAGCATTGTGCCTATTGCAACTTGTACGTATGTAGTTTCCATTTAAATCGGGATAAATGTTTTGTTAAGGGTGCAGGATAATATCTCTGCGAGATTTAAATGAATGAATATTTCAAATTTACTCAAACTTTTAAGGTAGTGACTCAGGTTTGTTGGTCAATTTTATCAATTTTGTGATTATTTCATATTCTGAACCCCTGAAATATGATCCCTCTATAAGAGAAAACTGTGAGGTAACATTATACTAGGAAATGTCTGAAATTTTAGTGAAAACACGGCCTTCTAACCACTGCGCGAGTTATTATTTTCTTTTTGTTTTAACGGTTCGGATTATACTGTCAGCGTTATCGTTATACCTTGAAGGAGATTATGTAAATTTTTACGCACTATGTTGCGCATGCGCGCACGTCTTCATAAGAGACTATTCCAACATGGCTGGCGACTGCCGGCAGTTCAAGCAGTGTAGAAAACGTAAACGGGGGCCAAAGAAGCAACATGGAAATCTGATGGACGCGAGCGTTTTGAAACTTTCTGACCTTGGCTCATACTACAACTGCCATTGAAACATTTGTTGGTACTATGGTAACATGGTTGCACGCGTGATGTTGCTACAGCTCCATACCCGGGCTCCATACACATGTGCACGTACAGCACTGTAGTGTAGATTACACTGCCACCCTACGAGACTCTATTTAATCTTCACTGGAAAATATGGTTCTAAAACAGTAGCCCATATTTTGGACTTAGTTTGTAAATTGTCAATTCGACACTGTTATGTCGGTCTAGAGCACAGTAACGTACGCGAAATGGCGCTTCACGATCGGTGCCGGACTGTTTCTATCTGTGGTCATGAGAGTGTCACCTGGTGTCGCGACACGTCTGTTAAAACCTCTAAGTGGTCCCCGACTTCAAAATGGTTCCCATCCTAAATGTCCGGTAAGATAGGGGGTCAAACTCAAGTCTGACGACACCGACCGCATAATGGACGCATTTGTTGTCACATGGACGTTTCTGATAAAATATCAGCAGCTATTTTAGTATTTAATACCTAAAGTTGGGAAAAAATAAACAAAATAAGGGCGGAGCATAGAATTAACAATGGGGAGGGCTAGTGTCTATATCAATCATGACTTATCTGTCATATCGTAAAGGAAAGAAGCTGGATCTGACGACGAGTGCTGACGTGTAACTGGAACTTAGGGACTGGACACAAATTACAGGGGGGGTGGGCCGGTGTTTTTTTGGGGTGGGTCGCCATTTTTCGCGCAAGCATTTTTGAAGGGTCATAAAATTTTGTGCAAGCCTATGGGGGAGGGTCACCTTTTCTCATGCATCAAAGCTGAAATTGCATGTGCACGTTATGGAATACTGAAAAAAGAAAAAATACCTCCTGGCACTTTCATTTTTTGCCATTACCATTTTCGGCTCGCCCTTCGGGCGCAAATTTCAGGTATAATAAATAATGTATTGATGATCCAAGCAGCCACATGGATTTAAGTTGTCATGATTTCTACTTATTCAACACTATTGTGCATAACTGTCCCCTATAATGACTCTTTCAATAACAATTTGGGAGATTACTTATTTGACATCATTCTCCCATTGACAATACATTGGGTATAGGTCAGTGTCGAATGTTCATGTCGCTGTATGTACAATTTTTAATTTTTTTAAGGACATTGACAGAATACAAACTGTTCAGAATAGTGCATAGTGTCATCAATAACAACTGGAAACTTCAGGTCGAACAACTTTTGAATAACAATTTAGGATCAGATAACCTATGAGTTTTTTATAGTTTCATCATAGACTGCCATGTATAGTGAATCGACATTTAAGTGATATGCCAAAATCAAATTTCCTGCACAGCCATTGACCTGAAACCACTCTAGTCTAATCATGAACATTAGTACCAATAATTGAGTGTACATAAATGCACAGATTTACCTATTTTTGTATTGGAAAAAATTATTCATAGGGTTTCACCATAGACTGCCGTGTATAGTGAATCAACATTTCGGTGAAATTCCAAAATCAAATTTCTTGCACACACATGGACTTGTAACCACTCTAGTCTAATCAAGAACATAAATATCAATAATCAAGCACACATAAATACACAGATTTGCCAAGTTTTGTATTAAAAAAAAATTATTCATAGTTTCTTCATAGACTACAATGTATAATGGATCCACATTTCATGCGAAATTCCAAAAACAAAGTTATTGTACACAGATGCACATTTTACCACCCTCTTCTAATCAAGCACAATTATGTCAATTATTCAGGGTCAATATATGCACAAATAGTGCAAATTTTTAATTCTGAAAATTTTTTGTTAGTTTTGTCATAGACTCCCATGTATAGTTTTGTCATAGACTCCCATGTATAGTGGATCAACATTTTGACAGAAATTCCAAAATCAAATATCTTGTTCACATGTGCACTTGTAAACAACCCATGCTAATCAAGTATATCTATATCAGTTATTAAACATCTGTATATGAACAGATATAGCTAGTTTTATACTGGAAAATACACGTTCGTAGTTTTCTTATAGTCGACTACATGTATAGTGAATCAACATTATCGATAAAATCTAAAAATTACATTTTTTGTACAGGCATGCACTTTTTACCTGCCACTTCAAGCAAAGTACATTTACATGAATTATCACACACATATGATTTGATATTTTTTGGACAACGCGTTATATCGACCACATTTTGCCTTCCTTTAGGGAGGGCGACTTAAAAAGTATAGCAAGTCAGAAGGGGGTCTTTAACACATTTCGGGTTTTTTTTTTTGGGGGGGGGGTTATTGAGTAACAGGGAAGGGTCACTTATTTTCATGCACGGATCAAAAGGACACTTTTGGAGTCAAACTGATTTCCTTATTCAAAACAAACTAAAAGTTGACAAAAATCCAAGGAAGTGTACTATAGTCCTTAATACCTGATACTTCACAGCTGGCATGTTACATTTTTCAAGTCATCACATTCTTTTGTTTACCTTAAAAGAAGCTGAACAAAGCAGTAGGAGCAAATAATCAAGCGGATTTTCTGTGGACACCTTTACGGACATTTAGGAGTCGTATATTTTTCGATACCATACAAAATGTTTGATAAATCAGTAGAAATGTAGAATAATCCTACAAGTAACTCTGACTTATATACTCAATCTCATACACACATACAAGTAGATATTAAGCATTATTTATCGAAAAAAAAATATTTGACTGTACATAAATTTTAACAGGAGAGTTAATAAAGCACAAGAACAGTTTTTCTCTATAAAGTAAAATAACTACTCTCAAATATAGCTGCAAAGCAGCGATAACCGGGTTTCGAGACATCTCGGTGCACAGGGGCAATAGAGAAATACAGTACATATGCAAAAACATGGAAGGCTATGGTAGTATTTGTGAAATCGACGTCAAAGGTCATTGAGGTGATTTTACATTTTGTAAAAAGAATTGAATCCCATAGTTATCCCTATATAACAAAAATCAGACCTCTAGCTCTATTGGCTTGCCCAAAATTAGATATGTGCATAATTAATGAGGTAGAGGATATGTCGTCATAAGGTATCCCTTCATACCAAATATGAAGGGTGTAGCACTTGTCGATACTGAGTTGCGGACATAAATGTATATTTGGGGTCAAAGGTCATCGAGGTCACATGACATTTTTTCAAAAAAAATTGTGAACCTTAGTTATCCCTATATAACAAAAATCAGACCTCTAGCTCTATTCGCTGGCTCAGAATTAGATATGTGCATAATTAATGAGGTACAGGATGCGTCATCATTGGATGTCCCATCATACCAAATATGAAGGGTGTAGCTCTTGTGGTTACTCAGTAATGGACAAATACGTATATTTGAGGTCAAAGGTCATCGAGGTCACATGACATTTTGTCAAAAACATTGTATCCCTTAGTTATCCCTATGTACCAAAAATCAGACCTCTAGCTCTATCGGCTCGCTCAAAATTAGATATGTGCATAATTAATGAGATAGAGTATGTGGCGTCATAAGGTGTCCCATCATACCATATATATAGGGTGTAGCACTTGTGGTTACTGAGTTATGGACAAATATGTATATTTGAGGTCAAAGGTCACCGAGGTCACGTGACATGTCAAAATATCTGCGTGAACTGATGGACGAACGGACGGACATGACCCAATCTATAAGCCCCCTGGACTTCATCCTAGGGGACTAAAAACTGTATCACTGCATCCTTTTTGCAATATGAATACGATAAGAAACTAAATTTTTATTTTTCTTGGCCTTATACATTGGAGTCTATGGAGAACTGACTTATACATGGGAGTTAATGGAGGTGTAAACTACAAAGTCCTCTAACACGGCCAAATTTGATTGTACTGTGAAACAAATAGACATGCATATGTATGGAGTAGGGTACTCTCCTTGTGCAAAGTTTGAAAGAAATTGACCAGGGCATGTCTGAGATATCTGCGTGAATGGACGGACGCACACACGCATGCACGCACACATGTACAGACATGACCAAACCTATAAGTCATGGGGACTAATAACTGCAATGATCCTTTTATTCACAATATTGTAATATTAAACAAACTTGGTAGAGCTAATGTTTGAAGTTGCCCTCATTTTCCTTTACATTCTTTCATCTTCACTTTGTTGCTCAGGTCATCCATCGTCAATTGGAACTGTACCTTACTTCATAAACTGACACCACGTTAACCACCCATTGTGCAATCTAATAAAAAAGACATGGTGAAAAATGTCATTATTTCCTGTTGTTCAGGTGTTTGTTACAATACAATTGCAAAAAATATGTAAATTAAAACTGTCTATCCACATCATTTTTTTCTTGGCTAAAATAATCATTTAACTTCAAGGGATATAGTCGTCAGAACTGCGCTCAAAGATCAGATGGGACCCGTACCACCCATGGCAACAATGTATCCAAGACACAATGTGATTGATGAAAGTTAAAACATGTCTGTCATAATCTATCATTGTATAATTTAAATGTTGCAGCTATGATGGTGAGGTTCATCTTGATATCGTGCATGAAATACATTGATTGTAAACAAGAAACTCGCACAGGCACAGTTCTGACGACTATATCCCTTTAATACCGAAGTTACATCAGAAAACATTATATACTGTAATTAAAGATGTGTAAGCTAAACCTTTGGCTATTGTTTCAGAAATCTTGTTTTATGTAGTGTAGCTATGTCAGTCTGTTGTTCTACTCCCTGAAGCATGATGATATATCCCTTGACTGGTTTATTGACACAAACCATGTAATGTATAAAAAGTATTGTTATTGTTGAAAATTTAATTATTCTCTGGTTTCATCACATATTCAATATATCATATTTTAATTTAGTTTATCTGTAGGAACCTGTATACCAAATATCAAAGCTGTCAGACGAGTGGTTCTGATGAAATAAAGTTTTTTAGCAGACTGTGATCAATAAAGTTTTGACCAGAAATGACGAAAAAATTCCTTAAAAATACAGATTTGCATATTTCATCACAACTTGAACAAATCTAACTTGGGTTATCCATAGGGACCTGTATACAAAATAACAAAGCTGTCTGACCAGTGGTTATGAAGCAGAAGATATTTTACCAAAAACACCTTTTTTGGTGCTAATTTGCATATTTTCAACAATATCAAAAAACTAACAAAACTAGTTTCTCAGAATCATATGTTGCATCTACTCAACAAATATCAAATCAGAAAGTACTGCAGTTCTCAAGATATTTGAGTGGATGGACGCCTCAACAAACGGACACACATACATACATAGAGACTGACGACGGATGGATACCCATCCCAATAGCTTCTATAGACTACAGTCTATAGTAGCTAAAAATCAAATCGACCAAAAAAGCCGGCTGCGGCCCGTGGGCTACTCTGTGCAGCTAAATTTGCTTTCCTATGCGTGCACATTACAGCCCTGGGGCTTAGTGGGCTAGGTTAGGGTGTTGGAGTATATTTCTATACAGAAATTCCTGACAAATTGTGTTTAAAACACTTTTCCCAAAAATAACCCGGACAGGTAAAACTAATCTAAGTTGGCAAAGAGAGGTACAGCAGCTTAATATGAGCTCACTCACTTCTATGATGAGCCTCCGAGTCTGCGTTATATAACGCTGGAACATGTACGCAGGGCTGGCTCTGCATGGCTTTGCTGTGTGTTACCGGCGTTATACGGCCCCCATCATATGCGATCAGTGTATGTGTGTGGGAAGCCGTATAACGCCGGTAAACCTCCCCGTGGGTGGAGGGACGGTGGCCGGTAACACACAGCCCAGCCGGCCTTGCCATGCAGATATAACGAAGGGCTAGCTCTGCATGGCAGGGCTGTATGTTACCGGCGTTATACGGCGTGGTGGGAGGCCATATAACGCCGCTAACACACAGCCCTGCCATGCAGAGCTAAACGCAGGGCCATCATTTAGCCCTGCGTACAGGTCTTACACGGCCTCCACCAGGCCGTGTAATGCCGGGCAATCAGTACTCGCATGAAATATAACTTCGAGCAACAAGCTTGAAACTATATGACTGTTTGAGGTGGTACTCACTCAGATGCTGATGGGGTTTAACCGTGGAGATTCGTACAGTGATCAGTAGGTCCCTAGGTCTTAACTGTAATAGCTCCATGTAGCAAGATGGCCGCCGTGTGCAACGCAAATCCCATGATGCTAATATGTGACACCCTAACCAGGTGAAAAAATATGACGTGCAGTTTTGGCTGTTTCGCATGGTAAAATACATCGGAATTTTGAAAAAGTAATAAAAGTGAGCGCATATATCAAAAAGGACCAAAATAACAGAATAGTATTTGCAATGTTACAAAGTTCAACAACTTTATGCAAATATATGAATGAAAAAATCCCTGGACTGCGTAAAAAATTAGTTCAATTACAACTTTGGAGACCACTTTGAAGTCGGGGACCACTTAGAGGTCTTAACACATGTCGCCGTTTCAATTTTACAATCAGTGAATCTGTCGAGTATCACCTCAGTCGTTTAAGTCATGAAAAATCGCTTTTACGTGTAACTGAAGTTGATTTTGGTTTCATACGCGGGGCTATAATAGTACATGTCACAGTCGAAAGCGAAATAGTGCACGAAAAACCTGGTATCATTCCTGATTGTGAGCAAAAAGACTGCAGCAGATCACATGTGAAAACTACAAAAACAAGTGCGACTTACTCGCATTCCTTGAACTGCTCAACTACAGAATTTTTTAGAGCATCGAGAGTTGGTCGTCTCATATTCGAAAGCAAGCAAGCAAGTGTCGTCCTGTACGATAGGCACAAAAATCGGCGCTAAAATGAATTTGACAACCATTTCACACATGGTACGTGCATAAATTACGGGCTATGAGACCGGAAGTCGAGCGCTTGCGAGCAAGCGAGTGCGCGTCGTCGGCAGAACGCAGACCTGTAAACCATTCCGGCTGTATTTTTTGAAACTTTTCTTGTCTTGCAACCTGACTCTAACCGTTACCAAACAGTGTACAGTTAACATGCTTATAAGCTAGATACGTATTTGACAAACAGATTATGCCCTGAATTATCTTTCTAGTGTTTATCGTGTAAATAGTATCCACCGCTTACGCTGACCAGCCTCACGTTTCTACGCACAATTTTCATCATTTTTAGGCGAATTAGTGTTCAAGACTTGTCAGAAATTCTCCGACATGATGCCCAATATTTACCCTAGACCCAGATCAAATGAATTTTTTTAAGGCACAAAAATCTGACTTTTTCGGCCATTTTGTGTGAAAAATGGGACGTTTACACAAATCGTCGATTTTCTCAGTTCCGACTGTTGCTATGTATGCGCACCTTCAAATGAGTGTAAGTCAGCGACGCGTGGGCGGATTTCCCAAATTCTTCGCATGCTAACACTTCATGATTAGACCTGAAAAACCGTGTTTTAGATTTTTGATAAACCCCCCAGAAGTGACGATAACTTGACAAACGTGAACAACAGACGATAATTTATGAGAAAATCCGACAGTTCACACTTCGAAGGCTCACTGTGCAGAAACAAAAGCGAATTTCAAAAATCCAAAACACAGTTTTTCCCCCAGTATATCCAGCTGTCTAGTGCCGTTAACAGATCACTTAGGGGTGCTGCCAATTCTTACTTATATTTTTTTTAAGTGAAAAAACTCAAAATCACACGTTTTTGACTTAAACAAACATACGAATGCATGTTTTGACAACTAAACAAAATTTTTACCTTCTCCATATATAGACCTAACAGAAAATGTACCACATGTTGGGTGTGAGACCCCGTTTTTTATGTGAAACTTTTGATTGAAAATTTGTGTCAACGAACCTGAGTCACTACCTTAACTAATACATAAATACCGTATCGCCGTAGTGTTATATAGTATATGACACTCACGCAGAGAAAATTACCCAGTTTACATTTCAATAATCTTTGATGTTCCATTCTTATAGAAATTTCATAGTTACCTTCAGATAGCCACCTACACAGACATATACAGTTCGTTCTGTCCTTTGGTCTGAGCGACCTCTAGAGACTGACAATGTCGTAAAAAGTCTAGATTTGTTTGTTACTCTATATATTAAGACGCTAGTGGATAGGAATTACGAGCACCAGATAAGATTTATGGCATTGTGACCCTTTCGACCACTAGACTGAACAAAGACATCGTTGTAAAACAATAAAATTTCATATCGACTTGAAGGTAAGTCTACTCTAGGCAAAAACTAGCTGTGGTCCATAGCTGTGGTGTTGGTCGAGGATCACTGCAGCACGTCACTACAGTGACGTAGGCGGTGACCTTCAACTTTAACACAAACTGAAAGATTATGGCCGGCATCCGCGCTCCACGAACAATCACAGATCCTAGGACTGAACTTTTTTTCCCAATTAAAAGTTTGATTTCGGTTATGTGCTGCAGTGATCCTTGACCAAGTTTTACGCCAGCAAAATGGCGGTCTCTGGCTAGTCATGTCGGGTAAAGCTAGAAAAGAGGTGATATTTCAGTGACTTTTGAGCAGATTTCTGATCGTGGTGAGTCCCTAATAACCAAGCTGTCGATGAGTGTTGGCAATTTGTAATTTGGATGGAAGCTTTTTCGTAATATCGTCGAACAAACTTGCGCAAAGGGTGCTTGCGGACTTGGACTTGGATTTGGACGCTAGTCTATTCAATATCCCACAGCTGTGGTGGCCGGGTTAAAATCATACAAGTCAAAACCAGCCCGCAAAAGACAGGAATCCCGTCTGAAAGCACCACAGTTATGGACCCACAGCTAGGCAAAACGTGATGGCTGAGAAGTGACGTATCGTTTCATGCAGTCTCGTATTCAGCCCATGCCTATTAGAATTCAATTGGTCCAAATTCTACGTCAATATGACCCCATGTCAATAAATATGGCTCCACTAGTACGCTTGCAGAATCCAAATCTCTTCAACTCGTAAAAAGACCATAAATAAATCATTGGTGATAGCTATTAACCATAGAAATATAGAAAACAATGTATTACCCATAACAAGGTTACATTAATGTAACTTGAAAAACTGACTTCTGTAATCATCCATTGATCTCCTAGACATACTGGCAAACTGCCATAGCGTCGCTTCAGTTATAAATATAAGTACACACAAACTAGCCAGCCTGCCAAACGGTTCCCGAGGTGATGTCACCTGAGGGCGGTCTTATAGTTAATATCTCCTTCAAAACAGGCTCAAACTTGCATCAGTCCTCTAATAAACCTGCTAAAATGAAAGGATTTACTACAGTTAAAGAAATAAAAAAATACTTAGTAATGATAGTTGTAATGTACACGATAATCATGCTTCCATAAAAATGGTGGAGATTTAGATCTGTTTAGTTGGTCATATCCACCAAAGTCATGAGGTCTCTCGATATAAAGGTCATAGAGAGCCGAAAACAGACGAAATGCTGTGTTTTAATTTTTATATTTCAAGTGTCTTACCTGATCTGACCTGGCCTAACCTGACCTCTAAGCGCTGATATCAGTATATATGAACTCCGATTCACATGAGCATACACACCCGCAAACACAACAAGATCGAACCGTGGAAATTCTCGCTTCCCTACTTAATAACAAGCTTCAGTAGAACAACTTATGAACACATACAATAAATCATTCTACACTTCTCACCTATCAAAAATGAGTTTTAGAGACTATTGAAGAGTAATCTGTTTACGAAACGTAGCGTCAAAGGATCAGAGTGTCACATTCTATAGTCCCTCAAACGTACCACTCTCCAAAGCTGCCATTTTAAAATGTAGCCCATTTTGGAGATGTTTTCATCCGAAAGGCACCGAATATCTGTCAACTGGGGGTTAAAAACCCGCCTAAAGTTGCCAATGAGCTACACTTTAAAAATAGTGGACGCTAGACACGTCTTTACGCGTTCGAAATATACATGTCGGTTTTCAAATTTGAACGGCTAGTGTTCATATTGTTAACACTAGTGTTCATATTGTTAACAATGGTGTTCCAAACCTGAACACTATGTGTTAACAACCATCTCCTTCAAGTGTTCAAAAACTCAGCATCACAGAAATTTTACAATACTTTGAAACAATCAACAATCTTTTGTGTTTTTTACTTTACAATGGCTATATTAAATTTACTACTGCCTCTCTGTCCGGCAAACGTACACGGATTTTTGTGTAACGAATTTCCTACTAAGTGAAAAATATCTCCGGTCTAAAATTGCTGAAAGCATGTTTTTTCTAAAAAAGGAAGTATACAAAATAATTGTACACGTTTATTACGGGTTGAAATTTTGAAAAATTGACAAGAAAATCAGAAAACCACCATGAACATTTAAATTTTAACATCGGCGTGCAAGAGGCGTTCTACTTCTAAACACTTGGTGTTCAAGTTTGGTGCCTTTTCCTATCCCATGATGCATCAAAACGGAAGTTGCGACATTTTTCTTGTAAGCGCACCCTGAAGTCGTAATCGTGCGGATTCAAGCCCAGAAAGGGTAAGTTTTCTCTCCAAAATAGTAAAAGGTATTAGATTTTGAAGCATCTGTATTATTATCCTTCAAAATTAATTGTATTGTACTTTGAAATAGCTTAACTACATGAAGAACCCTTTTTTCAGTGGCTGGTGTACCAACAGCTAGCTGTGAATACGCAGTGGTATACTTTTGGCCATGGCCCATCGGTCGATCTCACTTGGGTCAAGGGTCATCGCAACACAACTGTAGCGATAACCCTTGACCTGAGCGCGATCGATACGCCTTGCATAGTGGTACCGCTGCGTAATCACAGCTAACACATGTCTCTTAGTAGAGACAATCGCATGTAAAACATCAATTAAACACCGTACAGTATACAGTGTATTGTTTCAGCGTATGAGAGTTTGGCTTTTTCATTTTAATGAGTTGATGACAAGAAGCACCAAATGTTTTGTAACAATATTTAAAAGAGGCACTGTATATGAAAGTCTCCCCTTTTCCTTAACCTAATCAGCCCCTTGTCATTCATTTAAAGTCTCATCTCGCCATATTACCTATTTTTGCATTATTTTCAGGATGTAAAAAGTTGGATTTAACTGAAAATCGAAGAGTTGTTACAGAAGCTGGTGGTGAAGAAGATGAGTGTACAGGGAGCTGTCTTGAAACAAGCTTAAGAGCCTCAGTTCATCTCTTATATAGATTTAAACTTCCAATGGTCAGTAACTGAATTTTGATAAGTTTCTGTATTTTTTTCTGAATTAATCTAAGCTTTGGTAGCATGCTATGATCAACTAAATGTTGCCGGAGAATAAGCTTTCACAGACGTGTAGTCTCCCTGATCGGACGCAAGGGTGGAATGAAAAATTAAAGCTGAAGGCGACAGAAAATTCAGAGTAAAAATGTCCAATCTGAATCACAGAATTTTCTGAAATTTTCACTCTGAATTTTCTGTCACTTTCTGCTTCAATTTTTCATTCCCCCGTGCATCTGATGAAGAGACTTCACGTCTTTGAAAGCTTAAGCTTATGCCCCTGTAACATTTAGTTGATCATAGTCGACTGCCAAACCTAAGATTATTTTGTATTGTAGCTCAACATGTCTCTTGTTCTTAGCAACTGGTTTTTAGCTTTGCTGTCAGCTATATAGGTGAATGTGTAGCATCGTCCTCAAATTTGTACATCCAAAAGTTTTTCTTCATAACAGCCTGTATGAATCCTTTAATATTTGGATTACAGGTCCCCAGGGATTACCCTAATCAGATATGTTCAAATTATGATAAAATATGAAAATTTATATTTTTGAGGACAATTTTGCTATTTTTTTGCAAAAATCTTCTTCTCTTTTACAGACGTCTTCAATATTTGGTAAACATGTCCCTAAGAATCACCTTATTCAAATTTGTGCTAGTTGTGATGAAATATTCAAATTTTTATATTTCATGGCAATTTTTTGTCCTTTTTGGTCAAAAAATCTTTTAAAAACTCTTCTTCAAAACTGCTAATTTAACAGCTTTGATATTTGGGACATAGATCACTACTGATAGCCTCTTTCAGATTGTTCAAATTATGCAGAAATTTGCAACTTTGCATTTTTAAGGTATTAAAGACATTTCAGACATTTCTAAGATGTTAGGGATTACCAGGATCTGATATATTCAAGTTATGATGAATCTACATTTTTTTATCTTTAAGGGTGATTTTTACCATTTTTGGTAAAAAAATAGGTATAAAAATAATTAGCAGGGTACACCAGAATTTGAAAGGTCTTGATGAATATGTTTATAATTTCTGAGAAGTAGATTTTTTAATTTCTGAGAAGTAGATTTTTGAAAATGTCACCGATGTATTTCAGTGTTTATCTAAAGATATTACAAACAAACAAACCTTTTTGTTTATGAAGGACTTGGTTGGAAAAGGAAATAGGTTTTACACTGCCAAGGACCAACTTTCCCCACTTTCTGCATGTTGTGCCTTACTGTGACACTTTGACAACTTGACATGTTGTGTTTACTTTAGTGTTGACAACTATATACCATGTGCACTAGAGAAGCCTTGACTAACTTTTTTTCTTCAAAATGTACAATTGTCTATACAAGAGGAAATGTCTTTAAGAAACCATATTACAAAACTTGAGTATGCATTTCATAAATGTACGTGTTTTCAACACAATAAGTAAGCCACCTTTGGAGCTTTTTCAGATCGTTTTTGTACGTTTTAATTTAAAGAAGTATGAACATAAAACATAATCCACAATATTTCAGTAAAACCAGTTTTATCATTACTTTGTTCATAATTTTAAAACGATCTACAGTGTTTATGGGGATTTTTATTGCTTATTTTTTGATAGGAGTGTGTTAACACCGTTGGTATTTTCCTCTGACAAACTTTACATACAAAGTGGCAATGTTTGTTTGCCCATTTTACAGTAAATAATTGTATTTTTACTCTAGAAATGTTTTGTGTATTTTTAGAATAAAATAATTTTACTGAATATCAGTGGTCAGTAATGTTATTTCAAGGCTTGAACACCCCCTGAACGCCCAAAATTAAAGGTGTTCAACAAGCGCGCATCATGTGTTCTAGCCTTTAACACACTTACCGTTGAACGGCGTCCATGCGTTCAAAAAGTGTTACAGCCCTTTGAACGCGTAAATGCGTTCAATTTTTTGAACACATTTCATGTGCAACGTGTGTTCAGATATGGAACGCCATGGTGTTCAATATAATGTCTGATGAACACGTAGCGTTCAAAATCTTCACACGTGTGTTCAAAAAATGAACGTTGGTTGAACACTTAGTGTTAAATTTCTGAACGTCTAGACGCGTTCAAAAAGTGTTACAAAAAGGCGTTTAATTGGTGTTCTATCCTTGAACACTTAACTTTACAGTGTACCATTTGCTAGGTCCTGTACTTTGTACCAGGCAAAATGTGGTTAGTAAATGCATGTACGTTTGTTTGTTGCTGTTGTTGTATTGAATAAAAATTGACCACAAGAATGAACACAGCTGTGGAAGTTTGCAATGGAATCACTCCAAATCAGATTTTGAAGTTTCCTGACTGTCCCCGTGATCGCTCAAAAACCCAAGCGTTAAAATATTGTATAAAGTTTTGTGAAATGCAGTTTTGTTAGTATTTATGATAGTATTATTTTCAAGTGAACTACAGGGATATCAGCCGTCTCTCATGCAGAAAAAATTCTTGTAATACGACGATGAAATTTGCTGAATCTGAGTACAAATCTTAATCCATTTTCGATAAAGCCTTTACCGTGTGACTGTATCATGCACAAGCTATCAGGTTGTAGGCCATTCTTTCATGAACTCTACACAGACAGAAGTTCCCCGCGAATTGTTATAAACTTAGAAACTTGGTTCCTCGATAAGCACGTGGGCCAACTTCTTCCACTGGAGGGTTGTGCCTATGGAGTCCTTTAAAAGCTCTTTCAGCATCCCTTCCGGATGGGGGATGATACATCACGATTAATCTGCAAATAACAAATAGAACCGATTCTGCATTGGTCCTACAGGCCGCCCCCTTAGAGTTTATTTCATACCAAATGTGCTCTTAAACTACCACGACTCCTTGCCCAACCCTCCTGGTTAAAGCCACTCTTATATAGGATTTGATCTTGTGGCAGGTCTCTGAACAGAGAGAATATCATCTCTCCTTTATGCCAGTGGTTGCCGTAAAATAAATTCTAGTGTAGTCGGGGGCTAGGAAGCTCCATAACTCTGCAAAACCGGCAACTCGCTCTTCCAAACCATCATATTCTGTTTCTTCTGCCTCATAATTTCACTTTGTTCCCTCTGCTAAGCTTTCTCATGTTAATTGTCATATCCACACCCCTACATATAGAAAGCTGCTGCCGACCAACACTTTAGGCAAGCTTTCATGCCATCCCTTTCGTCATCGTCGCATAAGGTATGCCAATCATATATCTAAGAGTAAAAATATTCTGCAAATTAAAAATGGTCCAGTGCAAGGCCTTTATGGGTTTAACGGAGGGTGTTTGCACTATGGCCCTAGAACCCCTATTTTTTGGCAAGAGTTGCGTATTTTTGGTGAGTTGCGTTGTTACGTGCTGTGAGCCTTCTGAGTGAATGGAGGCTTAGAAAGGTATGGTTCAATACCGGCCTTTTGCATACTACTGTGGGTCTATCATTTTTTAGGAAAATACATCACCTTCAGACTTTTAAAGGCTCAAGATAAAATTCGGGCAGAGTTTCCGAAACAAACTAGCCATTTGTTGCAAAAAGTTGGGGAGTATTACTTAGATTATCAACAATTGAAAATAAAATAATCATCAAAAATGAAGAATGATGTAGACTTGAATAAAATCTCTTAGATGAAGAAGTACATGCATTTTGTCTTTTTTAGAACTGTAGATTTGGTTTTTTCATGAACACACCTGATCTTTTTAAGTTTTGTGATAAGAACTGGCACCATAACCTCACATACTGAAACCTGTATAGAGTATGTTGTAGTCTCGTGCGACGGATGACAGCAGCATTAGAAACAACAATCTCAAAAAACTACTGTCAGCTCGTTTACTGCAATCCCCTATACCATCATCAAATATTTTCAGCTTACTGTATTTATGTCGAAACACTACTGTCCGGATTAGGATTTCCTGAAGGAGTAAGTTTTCCTCAGTTTATAATACCATTTACCTATGTTAAATGTTGCTTCGCATGATGTACAACCACTAACAGACTCTTGCGAGTGTTAGAGGTTAAAGGATAACATCCCCACGAGATTAAACACATAAATATCAGATTTTCGTTGTCATTTTAATTAACATGGCATTTCAGTTTGCAATTTACTACTTAAGCCCATTACGCAGACATATACAGTTCTCCTTCTTTGTCCTTTAGTCTGAGTATGTCCTAGTCCTTAAGACTAGGAATGTAATAATAATCTTGTATTTGTATGTTACTCCATATATCAAGGCAACGGTGGATGGGAATTTAAGCTCACAAGATTAAGATGTATGGCATTGTAACTTTTTCTACCTCTTGACTGAACAACACTAAAATTTCATGCTAACGGAAATCAAAAGGAAGATTAGAGAATTCAATGGTTCAAAATTTTGTTCAATACAAGGTGAAGCTGATTTGTCTGAAATGCCCGGCAACCTTAATAAGCCGCTTTGTTGTCTGAAACTTCAGGTATTTGACGAGAATTTGCTGGCACTTTTCCAATGTCTCGAGCTCTCTAGTAACATGTTAAACCCTATAGCTTGAATTCTCAACAACAGCCAGTTGTTGAGTTTCTAGATGTCAGATATGACATCCGTAAAGGTGGCATCAAAAGAGTCAAAATTCCCTTCAGACATCTGGTTCACTCTGGAGGCTGGCACTTAATTTCAGTAAAGACAATCACGTTTACTGAGCGCACTGTTCTCCTTTTGATGAAGAGTGTGCATTGTTTATAAATTTACAATAGTAGAATAATGTAGAAACCAAGCTACAGGCCCTATGCTATAAATAAAGTTGATTTGTGGTTGCGCGTCTACAAAATAGGTGCGACACATACTTGCGATGCAACCTGGCCAAATCAGATAAAAGCTTTCATATCATGGCAAAATATACACGGTAATATATCAATGTGTATGCAAGAAAACGAAAAAGCTCATCACTATTCTTGAGAGAGAAACAGAACTTTTTATCAGTTTAACGTACTTATTAATGCAATTTGTGTATTCATGAAATCGCGGTAAAAGACCTATTACACTCTTCATACTCTATGTTATGATAGTATACCCGACTGTAATCCAATGACCAAAGGTTGAAGTATACGCGTAGTAGAGAGGGTTATAAAGTATGTTTAGCTAACTTCAACATATCGCATAGCATGATTGATTTTAGCACTCGGAGGTCAGGTCAGACCTGACCAGATTAGATAAGTTAAACATTAATGTTAAAGCACTACTTTTAGGCTGCCTTTTTCAGCTATCTGAGGCCCGTACCTAGTGAAACAGTTTGATTATGCTTTGTTATAACCAAAAGAACTACACGTCTATCATCTCCATCTCATCAATGTGCATGAAACAAAAAAGCTTAGGTTCAAGATTTTTACAGAAAAAAGTATATAATTTTGCACAACTCTTTGAGATTTGATAGAAGTACGATTATCTTATACGTCAAAATCATGGTACTCTATTTACAAATTTTATTGAATCTTTTAATTCAGCAAGTCATAGCAGTATCATAATTCTTGTCAAAGGACAACCACTTGCTCGTTGTTCAAGAAGTTATCCATGAAAGGGGTCGTCTAATGACATCACGTTTGCAACTCTGGCACGCGTACAAAGGGTTATCGGTTTGAAAGGTCGACGGAGCTTGATAGGTTGCATATACTTTTAAATGAACAGACGCCATGGCAACCAGCCAGTTGGTATTGTAGGGGATAATATAGGGTTGTGAGTTGAGGCGGCTTGTTGTTCGCAAGCGCATAACCTAGAGCCAGCTTTTAATCGCCTTGGGTCATACTGACGGTGACTTTCTGTGGTAGTTATGACTTTGGGAAAGACATATTTGCTGTTCATAGAAGCACATCGATGAACTCATGGAATTCTAACATGTATGTTGCTTTGATGGTGTTCGTGTTTGACAATGGACGTGGACCGAACAGTAGACTTCATGAACGATTTGTCGCTTTCTAGCTCTTACATTTTTCTACACCCGTGCCAATTTACCTTTTTATATGTTAATGAAGTGTTTTACGATAATTTCTTTGTTTCGTTCTTAGTAAAAAAGGTCACAATTCCATAAATCTTGACATGGAAGAAGTACTTTGTCAACCATCGTTCTCGTATTTAAAGAAACAAACAGTTACCATGTTCTCATTACACAGTCAATCGCAAGAAGTCGCACTTGCAAAGGACGAATTGTGTTTGCCTGAGTAGGGGATATAGCAGTGAACTTTGCTTTAGTGTAAATAGGCGCAGAATACACTCGCCTTCATCAAAGTGTAAATGTAATAATTCATTGTACGTCATTATTGTCAGTGGCCTTCTATACATTAGAATCACGATTAAATGATATGGAAAAATACGACCGAGTTAATATTAAATGTGTAGTCAAATTAGGGGTTTCACTAAGTTTTGAAGTAAGGGACCAAAATTGAAAAAATAGGCGGCTTGCGGCTGCAACGACCTTGGGAAGCTGCGTAAGGGGGTGTTCAGCCCCCGACCGAAGTCCGGAAGCCCTTGAAAATCAGCTAAAAAATTAACTTTCTACTATAATCCCAGTTCACTGTCACTTGAAATTATAGTATTTTAAGGAGTATTGTATGAGAGATGCTTAATTGATATAAATATCTATAAATACCTATCATATGATACATAAATATGTAAACACACGTACTTATTTTGTATTATAATAGGAGTCATTGTCATTACAATATATACACGTTTGCAACGGTTTCATTAAGGGCCAGCAGCCGGCGAAATTCACCGGTTACTCTCACGATTTCGCCGGCTACTCTTTTGAAAAATCGGCACTCTTTCATCGCTCAAATATTTTTTACCTTGTGAAATGGTTCGGACAAGTATCACAAGCTGTTTAATCAACTTATTCGACTGGTTTTATGTGAAGCAAAGTTTAGTAGACGAGCGACTGCGATCGCTGTGTAACACGTCTAGCGTGTATTGCCTGAATAAAAACCGGAATTGCAATGGACGATTCTATTGGCCACTGCATTTGCTGACCCTTATGTGTTGACCTTATTATGTGCGCACTACACCGGTTAGCCCTCATCAGCTCAAATCAAAATGACCAATAGACAAAGGAAGAAGCGATCGCAAGGTCAAGTTTCGCTGTACGATTTTGGGTTTTTAAAGCGCACCAAAGAAAAATAGAAGGATAATTACATGGGTTTAAACTGTTTTCGGAGGCAATGGCCTGAATTTTTTTCTCACGACAAAACGGGGACAAAACTTCTCGATTTATACAGTTAGGATTTTAGTAGGCCGACGTGTGTTGCACTGCCATGGGTGTCAATCAGTACGTACAGCTAGAGGTATGATATTTACTGCTTTTCAGTCTATCTACGCCAATAAGAAAATCTCCCTGAGTGGTTTAAAATAGGAGCACACCTTTGAATTCACTCCAAAGACGACCGAAAGCTTAAATCCATTATGTGAGCTTCTGAACATACACATTTTCATATCCTATATCAAGACTCTTAAAGGGACAAACTCGGCCATTTTTCATGAACTTTGTTTGATACGAGATACTAGTTATATTATTCGACATGTTAAAAGATACTGAATGATTGGGTGACCATGCATATATTCCACCTCCGGTTTTAGACACGATACAAGAAAACATCCCGAAAATAAATTAAGGGTCATGACCATTAATTCATTTTCGTGATGGTTTCACTTAGTTTGTCCATAAATATATGCATGGTCACCCATTTATTCAGTATATTTCAACATGTCGACCAATATAAGTAGTATCTTGCATCAAATAAAATTCATGAAAAATGGCTGACTTGACCCTTCAACTGACATACCCATATTGTCAAATAGCCTTGAGGATCTCGGTTTCTATTTGTGAAATATGGCCGAGATTGTCATTTTTAATCATGAATGATAAATGAATTATCATTTTTTACCTCCCTAGTGGTATTAATATTCTTCATTTACCGATTTTCACACCCAAAATCGGGTTCTTAATTTAAAGCACGGCAAAGTACAATAATGAAAAGTTTGTCGTTTTTTTAACATCCATGGTTTCATCAAGGATGACATCAACAGAGGGGATTTTCCCCTTTGCCCGAAAATTAAGTTGAATTCACTAGTTCATGTGTTCTACTTGTATATCAATGGTATGACTGGCACCACTTAAAGGGGGTCGGTACCCGTCGACGAATTACTTGGGGAGCAAACATTTCAACAGAGAGGGAACTGATCCCCCATCCCCCTGTCTAGATGAAACACTGTCTAGATGAATCACATGTCGCCTTCACTATCAGATTTATATTATTAATAATAATGAATTATTAGTATAGTTTACCTCCTAAAAGCATAGTTTCTTATCATACCGATTTTCATACCAGGCATCAAGGTTCTTACTTTACAGAGCAATATTGTCAAATAATTTCTAGATTTTAGTTTTCTTTGTTCAAAATATATTCAACAATTTCCAAATTTTTATCATTTTAATTATAATTTATCATGTTTAATCTCCCAGGAAAATGGCTTTTGTTATATGAACACAGATTGTCCTCGAACACTGCCGACAATACTCCTTTAAATACTACAACTTTAAGTGACTATGAGCTGGGACAGTAACAGGTTAATTTTTTAATTGATTTTCCAGGGCTTCCGGACTTCGGTCGGGAGGCTGAACATCCCCCCCCTGCAGTCCCCCGTCGTTGTAGCCGCAAGCCGCCTATTTTTTATTTTGCCCCTTACTCAAAAACTTAGTGAAACCCCTAATTTGACTACATATTTGAAACTGACAGATACTATTAACTCGGTCGTATTTTTCCATGTCATTTAATCGTGATCCTAATATATAGTAGGCCACTGACAATATGACGCACAATTAATTATTACATTTACACTTTGATGAAGGCTAGTGTATTCCGCGCCTATTTACACTAAAGCAAAGTTAACTGCTATATCCCCTACTCTAAGCGTGTTAAAGGCTAGAACACATGAAGCGCGCTTGTTGAACACCTTTAATTTTGGGCGTTCAGGGGGTGTTCAAGCCTGGAAATAACATTACAGACGATTTATA
>LD347132.1:5286-29203 GCA_001465055.1 Ptychodera flava | reverse complement strand
AAAATATTTGCTGCTTCTTGTCATCAACTGATTAAAATAAAAAAGCCAAACTCTCATATGCTGAAACAATACATTGTGTACTCTATCATGTTTAACTGATGTTTTACATGCGATTGCCTCTACTAAAAGACATGTGTCAGCTGTGATTACGCAGCTGTACTATGCAAGACGTATCGATCGCGCTCAGGTCAAGGGCTATCGCTACAGTTGTGTTGCGATGACCCTTGCATGACCCGAGTGAGATCGATCGATATGCCATGGCCAAAAGTACCACGGCGTAGTCACAGCTCGTTGTTGGTATAGCAGCCACTGAAAGAAAAAAGGTTTCTTCACGTAGTTAAGCTATTTCAAGGTACAATACAATTAATTTCAAAGGACGATAATATAGATGCTTCAAAAATATAACAACTTTTACTATTTTGGAGAGGAAACTTACCCTTTCTGGTCTTGCTTCCGCACGATCACGACTTCAGGAAGCGTTTACAAGAAAAATGTCGCAACTTCCGTTTTGATGCATCATGGGATAGGAAAAGACACCAAACTTGAACACCAAGTGTTTAGAAGTAGAACGCCTCTTGCACGCTGATGTTAAAATTAAAACGTTCATGGTGGTTTTCTGATTTTCTTTTCTAATTTTCAAAATTTCAACACGTAATAAACGTGCAAAATTATTTTGTATACTTCCTTTTTCAGAAAAAAACATGCTTTTAGCAATTGTGGACCGGAAATATTTTTCACATAGTGTGACATTCGTTACATCAAAATCCGTGTACGATTGCCTGACAGTGAAGCAATAGTAAATTTAATATAGCGATTGTAAAGTAAAAAACACAACAGACTGTTAATTGTTTCACAGTATTGTAAAATTTCTGTGATGCTGAGTTTTTGAACACTTGAAGGGGATCGTTGTTAACACATAGTGTTCAGGTTTAGAACATCATTGTTAATAATATGAACACTAGTGTTAACAATATGAACACTAGCCGTTCAAATTTGAACACCGACATCTACATTTTGAACAGGTAAAGACGCGTCTAGCGTCCGCTATTTTTACAGTGTAGAAAGCGACAAATCGTTCATGAAGTCTACTGTTCGGTCCATGTCCATTGTCAAACACGAACACCATCAAAGCAACATACATGTTAGAATTCCATGAGTTCATCGATGTGCTTCTATAAACAGCAAATATTTCTTTCCAAAGTCATAACTACCACAGAAAGACACTGCCAGTATGACCCGAGGCGATTAAAAGCTGGCTCTAGGTTATGCGCTTGCCAACAACAAGCCGCCTCAACTCACAACCCTATATTATCCCCTACAATACCAACTGGCTGGTTTCCATGGTGTCTGTTCATTTAAAAGTATATGCAACCTATCAAGCTCCGTCGACCTTTCAAACCGATAACCCTTTGAACGCGTGCCAGAGTTGCAAACGTGATGTCATTAGACGACCCCTCTCATGGATAACTTCTTGAACAACGAGCAAGTGGTTGTCCTTTGACAAGAATTATGATACTGCTACGACTTGCTGAATTAAAAGATTCAATACAATTTGTAAACAGAGTACCATGATTTTGACGTATACGATATAATTGTACTTCTATTAAAACTCAAAGAATTGTGCAAAATTATATACTTTTTCTGGTAAAAATCTTGAACCTAAGCTTTTTTTTGTTTGCGTGCACATCGGTGAGTTGGAGATGATGGACGTGTAGTTCTTTTGGTTATAATAAAACAAAATCAAAATGTTTCACAAGGTATGGGCCTGAGACAGCCGAAAAAGGTAGCCTCAAAGTAGTGCTTTAACATTTATATTTAACTTATCTTATCTGGCCAGGTCTGACCTGACCTCTGAGTGCTAAAATCAATCATGCTATGCGATATGTTGAAGTAGGCTTAAGGTTAGCTTTCCACCATTGCGACGACCTCTTTTCAATTTAACCTGAATTTTGCCATCAAGTTGTATATTTCTACCCAAGTATTATATATCATCTGAAAGCTATTTCTATGATTTTTTTTTGTTTGATCAAGAAAATGAATGTGCGATAAATTTTCATGAAGATTTTAGTGAGAGTGTAAAGAAATTGGGTAAACTGACATAAAAAGTTTAAGTCAGAGTGGAAAGGGGCTATATATTGTCTAGGTGTCAACGAGTAATTGCACTTCAGAATAGTTCCAACAAAACTGTGTCTCAGATTTTTGAAAAAAAAGCATTAGTTCGTTCACAGTGCTGAATCAAAGTTTATCAACCGATTAGTCTTACAATGCCGTCAAATTAAGCAGTGATAACTCGACTCTAAAGACCTACATTTAAACATGAGACACAGTTTTAGAGAAGACCTATTCGACAAACATCTGCGAAAATCTGGTGGACTTCCTTTCACGCGTTCTTGAGTTAAACTCTTTGAGCGTGTTACAAAGTGACAAAATGCCGAACTAAGAAAAGGGTGAATTAATTTAATAATAATAATAACTTTAATTCAGGATAAAAGCACAATAAGTATTAAAAATACACTTTGTTGCATCCCATTTAAAAAAATGAATACACAAAAAGGGAAATAATACAGAAAATAAACTTGCCACAACAGTTTAAAGAGTCTAAAGTTACTAGGTTAAAATATACATCGACTTTCTATATATCGCGTTAAAGTTAGAATAGACAAATGCATCCGATCTTCGAATTGTGGCTAAAACCCTATTGTCGCTATTTTGCAATCGGTCTGAAAATTTAAACAAAAACTTGCGTCGCAGAGCTTTGAAAGATGGAATTGAATTTTCAACAAACATTGCACTTGCACTACAATCACGAGAAAAACGCATGAGAATACGAAACGCTTTGTTGTAAGACACTCTGAGGTTGTTCATACACTGGTGACTGAAATTCCACCATAATTGTGAACAATACATTTTGGTACAGTTTGAAAAGAGTCGCCATTATCAGCATTATAACAACTTTGAAATTTACGTAGGAGTGAATTCGCATAACCTTAAAATTTACGTGTTTGTCTTTAATGTCACAATCATCACAAAAATTATCAGTGAGTACATATCCCAGGGAAGTATGTTTTGAAACGGCATTCAGTTTCTTGGCGCTCAAATAGACAGGTGGAACCAGATCAATAGAAAGCCCAAATGAACGAGGAATAAATTACATGCATTCTGACTTTTTCGGGTGATATACAATGTCATGCTCTACCCCATAATTTTCACAAATTGAAACCAGTGTACGCAAACCTGCAAACGATGGACTCATTAAAGCAGTGTCGTCTGCATACATGAGGTGGTTTATCATCAAACCACCTACATTGCAACCTTTGTTACAACTACGTAAGCGAATGCTAAGGTAATCCATGTAAACATTGAAAAACAGAGGTGACATGATACCTCCTTGGCGAACACCATTATTCACTGAGAAGAAAGCGGACAACACATTGCCCCATTTAACACATAATTGTTGTGTGCGATACCAAAAAATAATGAGACGAACAAAATACCAAGGCATCTTTCTGTCTATTAGCTTTTTGAACAAAGTCCAGTGGTTGACCCTATCAAAAGCTTTGGTAGCATCTAGAAAACATATATATACAGCTAGAGGTCGGTCAGAAAGGGACACAGGGGAGGAGTAGTCGGCCATCCTCATAAGCATGGCACCAGCGAGGCCTCAATCCTCTTGGCCCACATCCCCAATAGTGCAGTGATCCTTTGCATCTACCCTGTTGTTTGTGGCTGGATAGCCGAGGTGCACAAGACTGCCCCTGGGAGGTAGCTATAGCTCTAATGTCCCACTATTAGACTAAAAGATATAGTAATCATTGTAGATGCAGCACAACCTTTTAGGTGGACCCCTCAGTTTTCGATGTCTGATTGGGACAGGCCATCTCTTTAGGGCATTTGCTTGGTCAGCTCATATGTTTTTGTGGGCGAGAGCGTCAACCCCATTCCCTGCTATCCACCGCTTGCTGTCAAAGGGGGATAGAGAAACCTTGTTCAAAAGCTGTCCATAGGTATGGTGTCGCATGGGATTCAGGACATCCATGCCATGGTGGCAGCTCCTCATGCTGATAAGGGTCTCTTTGAAATGCTCGTGGCAAATTGGCCGCATCAGGACACTTTCTTTTCACGCCTTTGACTGTCTTGATAACAGCTTCCCTGGCCTCTTACTGAGTTAATCTTAGGATGCAGACCCACATACTCGACAATAGGATATGCACTCGTCCTTTATCTTGCTAAGCATTTTCTGGTCCTCTTAGTTGAAGAGGAAGTGATCATGCGGGTAGTTTGATGTGTTTTAGAGGGGCTAGTACCTGGTCATGTCCGGTAAACTTTCTGTGTCTGCACCCTGGGGAGGAGCGAGTCAGTATCCGTGTAAAGCAGCTGGCAGCGCTCCCTGTATTTGACTTTCATCCGGTTGTGGAAGAAGTCGTACATGTGGAGCTCTGAGAGGTCCAGGATGCTCATGCCCACGTACATTGGATGGTGGAGGACGAGCTGGCACTTATGGAGCTTGACTGCCGCGAGATCATCATCAAAGATATTGGCCCACACATAGACAGGGCTGGCCAGCTGGCGCGGAATCTTGTCCTCCTCATGTCCGTGCACTAGCTTCATATCAACCTGCTTGTAGAGGTTCACCATAGTCTTCCTGAACAGATGTTAATCAGCTTGTAGAGGTCCTTAACAAAGGTGGTGGCCGCCTGCTTCCGAAGCTCTACGTTAAGCCGGATGTACTGCTCCATCCAGGGGCTCTGCGTGAACTTCAGGGCACGGTGGATCATCTTCAGCTGTAGCCTGTGGGAGAGGTACAGCTGCAGACTGTGGAAGTGGAGGTTGCCCTTACGGAAAGCCAAAGACCACAGTAGACGAGATTACATCTTAGGACAGTCTGCATAGACTTTATGTAGATCTACATCATGATTTTGTTGATGAAGAGCGAATGCAGTTTGTCCATATTTTATTTTTTATTTTTTTATTTTTTTATTTTATTGAAATACAGTTACAACGAAAACAAACAAACAGAATTCACATTAAAAACAGCAACACCGTGAAACATACACAGAAATACATCCAGATAAAGATAATTATTAAAAAAGGATCTTACATAATCAATGACAAAAATTAAAAGTTATTACAAATTTCTAAATTTTGCTTTTTACTGATAGAATTAAAATATGTTTGAGATCTTGATAGCAATGAGTGTTTCAAGATATTCGTACTTGCTGACACTGGTCTAAAAAGAACAGCACGACGCAATGTAAAAACAGGAACGTTAAAATGAATCTGTGCAAGAACATCTGGTACACTATAAACTGAGAGAAGGATTTTAAAAAGAACAAGAGTGTCTAAAAATTTTCGTCTGTTCTCCAATGTGGGAAGGCGAAATTCATAACATAGGTTACTATACATAGTCTTTGAGTAAGCCATCGATGAACGGAAACAAAGATACTTGATAAATTTTATTTGGACTCTTTCTAATTTCTTTATCAAATATAATTGATGAGGGGACCAGATGGGTGAGCAGTATTCAACGTGGCTTCCGACGTAGGAGACATACAATGTTTTTAAAAGTTTGATACTATTAAAATATTTACAAGTACGCTTGACAAATCCAAGCATTTTAAAAGCCTTTGAAACAACATGGTTAATGTGCATACTCCAGTTAAGTTAACCTGTTAAAAATACACCAAGGTCTTTTAAAAAGTTGGTGCGAGTCAAGATAGTTTATTTAGCACATCTGTAAGGAAATATTTTGACATTTTGTTTCAAAGTGAATGAAATACATTAACATTTTTTAACATTTAATGACAACTTGCATTTGCTCGTCCACTTCACAACCTTGTTTATATCTTGTTGCAGTTTGACGCAAACGGACATATCAGTAATGACCTTAAATAACAGCATACAAAGATAAATTTGCATGGCTCATACATTTAGAAATGTCATTGATGTAAAGTACAAAAAGGAGCGGACTCAAAATAGACCCTTTGGGTACACCTGATGTAAAATGTCCCATGATGACAGTTCCCCGTCAACAGCTACCCTTTGTAATCGACATTCAAGATATGTGGAGAGCCATGTTAACAGATTACCACTTATACCATATGACTGAAGTTTATGAATTAATAAAGTATGGTCGACCGAGTCAAAAGCTTTTAAAAAATCCAAGTAAATAGAGTCAATCTGCTCTCCTTTGTCCATCACTGAGCTGATATAATTAATATCAGATGTCAGATTTGTCGTGGTCGAACGGCCGCTGACGAACCCATGTTGGCTTTCACATATGACAGATTTAACATGATTAAAAAGATTATTGTAAACCAGTTTCTCAAAAATTTTACTAAATAAGGGCAAAAGTGAGATTGGTCTGTAATTTCCAACCTCAGTTCGATCCCCACCTTTAAAAATAGGGACAACTTTTGCCTGCTTGAATATAGCTTGAAAAATACCCTGTTGCAAAGACCTATTAAATATAATTTTCAGAGGAACAGGCAGCTCTTCAGCGCAGTTCTTTAAAATATTTCCTGAAATGCCATCAGGACCAAACGCTTTCGTCGGCTCGATCCTCTTTCAATGCAGCTAGTAATTGATCAGGTGATATGTCGAAAGTGTTAAGAACATTGAACATATGAACATGGAATGTGGACATCCCAACATCATATTGTCCACACTAGACATGACTATGTCTACAATTTGCACTAAATTCATCTACGCTGGATCTACACTTAAATTACCATCTAATCTAATCAGCACTGGTGTTTGATGTATGTACTATGTTCGACAATCCAATCCCTTCAAGTTATATGATTAACAAACTGTAGTCTCCATGGCAGAAGGCATCAGTCAAAGACAGCACGTTTTATTTTACATTTGAATACAAGAAATTAGTGAATTACTTTTCTTTTCACAAAAAGTCACTCCTGTTTAACTCAAGGAAAACAAATGCAAAATATCACAGGGATCAAACTACAGTTTTGTGGTAAAGTTTAAAATACAAATATTTACAAGTAATTAATGTTTGAAAAAGTGACTTTAAAGTGAATCACAAATTAAAAAGAATAAAATTCAACATATTTTCATTGATACTTTCTTCCGATTGGCCAATACAGTTGCAAATAGTTCGTAAGTTTAACAACTGATTAACATTAATTTTCTCGGCTAGATAAATTTTTAGTAAGCCTGCACGATGTTCTACTCTCTATTTCGAACTGAATACCACTCATGGTCGGTCGTTGAATTATTGATTGATTTTTGCAGCGTTAGGTATTTCATGTTATGCAAAGGTTCATTGATAGCATGGTCCTCAGTGAAGTTGCCACAAAATTACATCAAGAGGATGTTATGCTATATTGTGATACTCATAGTGAACTGTTGCTGCAGTTTTGAAGCCCTACAACACCCTTAAAGGTTTTTTCTGTTGGGGAAACTTTTCAAGGGGAGTTGCGGGGCTGCGAAACTGAGGCCCTAACCTGTGCCATACCAGAGCCGTTGGTCAATTTTAATGCCTAAAAATTCATTGCATTTTCCTTTTCAATACTTGAGCATGATCTCCATGCATAATTAATTTATGTTCTTTTTTGCCTTATATGTAATTAACATCCATCTACATCTTGTCTGCTTTTCATCTATCTTATTTCTATCTACTCTCTAAACTGATTAATATTCACAAAAGTAGACGAAGCAGTTGATTTACATCTTGTGTACATTTCATCTACCTGATGTCTACATTTTATCTCATTTTTATCCACATTTTGTTAACATTTGATCTCGTCTCTGAACTATGACCTCATTAGTATGCACAAAAGTAGACGAAGCAGTAAATCTACTACCTAGATCTATTGCAGATCTACTGAGTGTGTAGATGTAAATCTCAATTTTCCGTAAGGGAGGGGACCAGCTTTTCAACCTCAAAGAACGCTCGCCTTCCTCATAAGAGCCCTTGCTGGGGTGTTAACAGCCACTCCTCCTGAACCACCATGCGCTCTTGCCCCATAGGGTAACCATTTTTTTAGCCTGGTGCAGCTCGACAGGGTGGTCGAGGTCTACCCCGAGAATGAGCCTTCAGGGGCACCTTAGGGATGGGTGGCGATGGTCTCCTCGAGCATTCCACAGTTATCCACCCATTGGAAGCGCTGTGGGCAGCAACTGACTCATCACCAAGCCGTAGAGCTTGTTGGCACCCAGGTAGAGGATGAAGCTGTTTGGCTTGGCTTTTTCACTGCAAGGTCGTTTGCTTTTGCGTATTTTTTCATCACTATCAAGATCTCTCCTCACAGCCGTTTGTCGACAAAGAGGCGCTGGTCATAGTCAGTTAGCAGATCTAGCACGACCCCTGTCTTTTTCGCAAGCACATCCCAGGAGAGACCACAGCTGGTGACGTGGGCCGGGTCAAGGCCATAGCGGCGCAAGCTTGTCTTTTGGAAGCTCTCGAACACGTCTGCCAGGAGGAAGATGTCTGTGCACTTGTAAGATCATAACAGTACCCCAGATGGGTCAGCTGAAGGTCTCCCACACTTCTTTAGCGTGGGCTTAGTTGCTCTCTTGGAAGCCTAAGCCAGATAGCTTGATGTGGAAGGCCTCTTTTGGAGGGAGCTGGGGCTCAATGAACCACTCCCAGTCGTCCGTGTACTCATAGCAGTAAAAACCTTTGCGAAGCAAGAGGGCGCATTGCACTTTGCAAGGCTCGTATTTTGCTGTTATGCAGAAGTCCTTGGATGGGTTGGCTGCCACAAGTTTGTCTAAGGATGTCAACAGGAAGTGGGTGCTGTCAATGAACAAGAGCTCTCCGATTGAGAAGGAGATATATTTTTCTGTGTTATTGGGGATGCAGTTGATTCTACCCAGTACTTTCGAGATGGCCTGCTTAAGGAGATTGGAGTCATAGCCCAACAGGTCGTGAAAGACTATCGATATGGTTGGGGGGGTTCAGCTTCAGCTTGAGACTGCAAGCGCTGTACTGTCCTGTGTTGTGACAGTGATCATGGACAGAGTCTCCCACAAGAGGCTTCTGGCATACGTGGTAGGTCGTGGCAGAGCAATGGGCCTGACAGTCTCCTAGGATCATCTGCAAATCTTTCGGGATGTCCAGGATTTCCTCAATCAAGCGTTCCTCTGCTTGGACAGCTCTGAGGAAATGCTCTGTCGGGTTTAGCCTTCTATACTCCACAGGGGGTTGTCACGCCATCACAGCGCACGGCAACACAGCAGAAGCTGCAGGGCTCATGATACTGGGTCATTTGGGTGTTACTGGCCACAGGGTTGAGCTCAAGGGCTCTCCATCTTAGTGATCAGGGGCTCGAAGTCAGTGTAGATCACAAAGGGTGGGGAGCTGCTTGTGGTGGTTCTGGAAAGCGAGCTTGTTTTTGCCCTCTTCTGACATCTCAACCCTCACAGCCGTCTTCCCAATCCCCTGGTACTCAGGCTCATGGGCCTCCAGCAGGTCCTCCCTTTTATACCTATGGAGGCAGCATACACAGTAGTGTCTGCGCAGCTCAGCAGCTCCCCATTGTACCCATAGAGGCAGTGTACACAATAGTGTTTGCCATGAGTGTTTTGACTGGTCATGCAAGAGCTGGTTGAGGTCTTTAACCAAGGTGAAATTGAAATTGCCAGCGGCCTCAATCAACATAATATTGGTCTAGGTTATATCCCTGGACTGCCTGCTGATGAGGAAAACAAAAAGACGGGTGGGGCACCAATCCCTCTCAGTGCCTTGTACAGCCCGTCCTTGATGGAGTACATAATGGCCTGTCCACGTGATGCTTTGCAGGAAACAAAGCTGAATGGAGTACCAAGCGGAAGCAGTTGTCTTCTTTGTTTTTCACATTAATGGTTGCCTTATTGTTTCTGAGAACTCTGAGAGTTTGGTTGTAAGAGTCGCCTCTAAGGGGCTGGTATTGAGCGATGTCAAGCTAGAGGGTGGTAACTCTATCAACTACCCAGTCTGAGTCCCTCTTTGTCCATTTTCCAACATCTCCAGGAGAGTGGGAAAGACTTCGTCTAGCGCCTCATTAATCTCCCTGGCCTGAAGGAGTGCCTTTTGCCTGTTGTGGGACATTTCCTCTGAGTAATCTGGGTTACCATCTTTTTTGTCTAGCCTTAGGTGGACCCTCAAGGTCAACTGGAACTTCAGACCCAAAGGTCCCGAGCTTCTTTGGTGGCTCTCTGGCTGAAGTAGGGTCGTACAATGTCCAAGAAGGCTCGGGGTCAGCTCCGAGTCGATGCCTTTCAGCAACATCTATTTGCCAGCTCCGCAGGTAGTTCTAAACTGCATGATGTGTGCGATGGGCAGGATCAACTGCATCCCCAATAACACAAAACAGACGTGAACTGAATGTGCTCACATGTTTTACAACAGTTTCATTAATAGTAGTACGCTTCATAGAACCTTAAGATATCTTTATATCACTGTATGTAGCAGGTTTAATCAATTTTCGCACAGTACTCTCAGAGTTAAATCATTTATCACAACACTTCATTTAATATGCAAATAAGCTGTTTATTAACGTGACACTGCTCAATGCTTCAAGGGACAATTAGATATCTATCAGATCAACATTTGCAGCAAGCTTCATTTCATTAAATGCTGTAATTTTTAAGGTAATATCACTAATTAAAAAGTTCATTAAATATGTAAATGAACCCTTAATGAGCTTGACACTGCCCAATGTTTTATGGCGCAAATAGATATTTATCAGATCAATATCTGTAGCAGGTTTCACCAAATTGGGTGCCGTAATTTCAGAGTTATATTCCTAATTACAAAGATCATTTAATATGTAAATGAACCCTTGATTAACTTCACACTACTAGATGTTTTACACCACAGTTAGATATCTGTTGGATTAGTATCTGCAGCAGATTTCATCAAATTGGGTACGATGCAGTTATATCGGAGTAATATGACTAATTACAAACTTTATAAAATATGCAAATAAGCAATTTATTTGCTTGACACTGTCCAATGCTTTTCAGTAAAATTAGATATTTATCAGATCAATATCTGTAGCAGGTTTCACTGAATTAGATGCGGAAATTTCAGAGTTATATACCTAATTACAAAGTTCATTCAATATGTAAATGAACCCTTAATTAACTTGACACTACTGAATGTTTAACACCACAGTAAGATATCTGTCTGATCAATTTCTGCAAAAGATTTCATCAAATTTGGTGCAATTATTTCGGAGTAATATTACTAATTACAAATCTTTATAAAATATGCAAATTAGATATTTATTAACTTAACACAGCCCAATGCTTCTCAGTACAATTAGATAGATATCAGATATTGCATGTATCATCAAAATTGGTGCAGGCATTTAAGAGTCATGTCACTAGATACGAAAGTTCATTAGATATGCAAATGAAGAAATTATTGACATGACACTCACAGAACCATCAGAATATTCTGAGATTGCTATCTGTGAAAAGTTTCATGAAATATTGTGGAGTATTTCTAGATATGTGTCGACACTGTCATTACAGTCTCCACAGGAAACCATCATATGGAAAAAATGATATTGTATAACTTCATTAATATGCAAGCCACACAAACCAAAATCTAATCAGTTCTTGCAAGTAGCATATGGTACCTGTACTACCAAATCTGACATGAATTTGTTCAGGCGTTTTTGAGTTATCGTGTAAAAAGACAGACAGACAGACGCACACTCACAAACACACACACACACACAAACACACATTCATGGACAGACAGACAGACAGACAGACAGACATCGCTATAACATTAGCCCACGTGTGTGAACACGTGAGCTAAAAATATATCTCCTACTCGCTTGGAGAGCTCTTGTTCTGCAATATCCATTTTTCAGCAACATCCATTTGCTAGCTCTGCATGTAGTTCTTAATTGCAGGATGTGTGCAATGGAAGGTAAGGTCATCCCTTACACCAGTTCCTACGTTATCAGCCATAGCTGGTGTGTATACTTATGAGTAATATATGATTTTGTAGGAATTACATTTCTCGGACATAAATTTCAAATGTAGTCGAAGGCTATGGCGCACCATAACTCGGCCAAAACGGCAACTCGTTCTTCCAAACTACCACATCCTGTTTCCTCTGCCTTATCATGTCGCTTTGTTTCCTCTGCCAAGCTTCCGCTTTTTCACTGTCATACCCACACACCCCTACACAGAGTACATTATGAAGTGAAAAGTTTATCTGAGTCCATTGTGGGCCGGGAGGGGGTATACCAGCTGCAGTCAAGACGTTTGTTGATTCCATCCCTTTTGATAGGAAAAAAATCGAAAAGTTCTTCTAAAGAGGACATTTATTTGGATACCATTTATTCTTGTCGGGTTATGTGTTTTTATTCTAACTTACTTGTAGGGGCAGTGATGATATGGCTTAGATTAATGGTAAAGGATAAGCTGACTTCTGTTATCATATTGCAACCTCTGAGATATATTAAAAAGCTGTCAATATGTCGCTTGAGTTACAGGTATACACAAACCAGCAAGCTCCGATGAAGTGGCGAAATCATAAACCTTTGGACGCCTGCCAAACGCATGCCACGGTGATGTCACTTGAAAGCATCCCGACAACAAGTCATTGACAATGACATAGTCCCCGCTTGTAATTGGTAATTAATCATTGGAAGTAACTAAATTGAAGTTAATATGATCAACATGAAAAACGAAATTAGGGTAAGAAACATCTATCTGTGACTGATGCATACATTGGATTGTACTGTAAACAATCAGACATAAGTATGAAAGGCATAGGGTTATTTCCTTTAACCAAGTTGGTCAGAAGTAAGAATGCCATGAACTGGCTCTTAAAATGTAAAAATTCAACTAATGTGCAAGAAACTTGTCATTGCATGCCTGAGTAATGGCTCTTAACATTAAAAAAATCAGAACACCAGATTTGAACAAAAAATGCCCGTATGTTCACTACAGAGGAGACTTGCTATAATTAGCAATGATACTGCTATGCCTTTCATGACTGTTAAATCCTTTGTATAATCAACACCTGCTGCAAGTTGAGTCAGATTTAGTTTAGTCATTCAGGATATAGATCACTAATTAAAAACATTCTTTCCCTGTTTCAGAGACCCAGCTTTACTACAAAAATAGGGAGGCCCATGATATGGGTCAATATCAAAATAACATAACTTTTTTGAGTTTGCACGATTAAAACTTTTTATGGCAGTGCAATGTTGTCTGTATAGTTTTATTATGTCTCTAGTATAGAGAAACTAGTGTAAATGTTTCAGAGCTTTGGCAAACATACAAATGGAGAAAATGTGGGCTTAAAATTGCAACTTGCATGATTTTCCAAAATCTGACAAGGGCTGGACAAATTCACCATTTAAATATTTTAAAGATAAGTCATAAAAATGAATGTTTTGGAGTATTAGGTTGATAATTTCCAAATAAATGACAATATACTTCCACCAATGTAATGTAACAATGAAATTATGCTTGTGAAAATATATAATTCATCATTTGCCACCTAAGGAAAGTTCATCAAATGTGCAAATTAGCAATTATTTGATATGGCACCCCTAAATGTCTCTGCACACTATTGTAGCTCTGATATATTAACATCTGTACCAAGTTTCATGACATTTAAGTCAGTAGTTCTTGAGATATTAAGAATGATTCGAGTGTCTTTACACACTCATATTTGGAAAATACAAAGATAATTTAGAATTCAGATTCAGAAAATATGAGTCTGAATACCAGACATAAAGGGTAATTTCGGATTCAGATTCAGAAGATGTAGCTCCTATTATTCAAAAATGTGATTCCTTAGGGGCCAAATTTGATTGTTTTGTGAAATCAAGTGGCATATCAATAGACCATAGGATACCATAATTGAGCCAAGTTTTTTAAAAAAATTGATGTATAAATGACTGACAAATTGCTGGAGACAGATACATGAATAGACACGAACTCATATTCGGATTCAGGCAATGTGAGTCTGAACACCATAAATCATGGTTAATTTTGGATTCTGACTCAGAGGATGTAGCTCTGAATATCCTAAAAACTGAATCCTTGGGTGTCAAATTTCATTGTTTTGTGAAAGCAAGAGGTGTGCATCAATAGATCATTGTAAACTATACTTATGCCAGATTTTTACAAAATTGTTTCACAGGTGTCTGAGAAAAGGCTGGTGTCTGAGAAAAGGCCGCACGGACGGACGGGCGGGATTTAATCTATAAGACCTCGCCGGACTTGGTTCGCGACGGGCACTAATTTTAACTACTTCAGCAACACGATCAAACCAGTGAGAGTGCTCTGACCAAGATCACATCATCACGACGGCTACAGTTTGTAAATAAAGGAGAATACTAGCTTATGATCCTTTTATTGTACACTATCGTCATGTTTGTTTCAAAAATGGTAGAGGTTAATTTTTATTTCCAGTAAGTCAATCCCGTCAAACTAATAAAGGCGTTTCTCAACTTAATAACATTCGAAAGCAGCTAAAATTCGGATAGTTTTCAATCGGATTCGAACCCACAACATACGGCATCAGTCGCCTAGCTGAGAGGCCACAGACAGAACCACTCGGCTAAATCTCCACTCCCAAAAAAGAGTGGTTCAATAGCCGGCTAAGTTGTTACATTTTTCTGACTGAGACCGCTCAACACGTTGTAGAGTATGTGAAGCACTCACGCACGCATGCTCACTATCATACATCGCACACAAACTTAATGCAATACTTCAAATTTAAGCAATGATGTACCCCTCCCGGCCCATAATGAACGAAAGCAAACTTTGCACGAAATAATGTGGAGTGAAAAATTTGCTTGTGTACATTGTGGGCCGGGAGGGGTATATTGTTGCAATTATTTTGTAGTTTTGGCAATGCCAGTGACTTTGTAGATGTAGAAAACATCTAGAGCCCTAATGCTGGATAATGGAATACATTATCAGCAATAATCTTGGGGATGACGTTAAAAATTCACTGGTATTGACAAAGCTATAATATAATAATACTCTCAGTGATTTGACCTGAGTTGACCCGTCCTTACCTGTTATTCTGAATTCATTGTCAATCGTTCGCCCAGTTAAAGCGATGAAATTCGTTTCTTCGCCTCGATAAGGTTTGTATGTGCGATGTGTGATAGTGAGCATGCTTGTGTAAACTCTACCAACGTGTGGAGCGGTCTCAGTCAGAAAAATGTAACAACTTAGCCGGCTATTGAACCACTCTTTTTTGGGAGTGGAGATTTAGCCGAGCGGTTCTCTCTGTGGTCTCTCCGCTAGGCGACTAATGCCGTATGTTGTGGGTTCGAACCCGATTGAAAACTAGCCGTATTTCATATACGATGTTTTATTGGTGTAAGCTTTTAGATCGCCGCTCTAATCGGAATATACTTCAACATCAGACCGGTCGATCATATTCAGGTACACTACCTTATCGTCTGGAGTGCTTAAAATATACTTTTGCACTTTTTACCTTTATTTATGTGTGTAAGTATGCATTTCAAGAGCAACATGTGAGTCCCCTTGCAGACCAGAAAAGATTTTGTATTTCTCTCAAATACAATGACGAGCTAATTCTGGTGCTTGCATTCATTGTATATGGAGCTGTGTATATTTCGATCTGATGTCAAGCTTTGTGTGAAGTTTCAACCTTTGACATCACATTTTTTCACTGCTGGCTTCTTTGATTCCATCCCAGCCCTTTAGTAAACTTTACCACTACTGACGGCATCACGTCATATTTATAGCATTTAACATTAACTATATTCCTATATCAACCTTCATGTAGTATCTTACACCCCATGGAAAAAACTTATCTCAAAGACTTCAATTAACTATAATCAGAATTCCTACATTATAATTAATTTACACTGTCCACCGTAAGGAGAATAGTTCGCCAGGTGAAATTTCAGTATTCATACTCAGCTACTTATGTGAAGTGAGTTTGACCCTTGTGATGTCCATTGTGTTGATAACGTATCTTAATTCTAAAAACCAAATAGTGCACGCACATATTTGAGAGTCCAAACTGTTATTTGCGTACAACAGAACAATGTTGGAAAGGTGCCAGAGATTTAAGGTAACAGGGGGACATTTCAATTGTAACACGTCATTCAACGACTAGTAGAGTAACTACGCGGTGGGGATATATCAACTTCACCGTATCTTTAACAATACTTTGAGAAACTTTTAATGTTTTTTGTTGGATACTTCACAATTTGGAGTAAACGGATTCAATGTACGTGTGCGCAGCTCACCATGGACAGCTTAGAAGACAGAGGTAAGAATACATTTTGGTGTTCCTTGTAGGGTAACAGTTCGATTAAACGTTGCTTTAAAGTTTTTAAATGCCAGTCTGTCACATTTCACTCAGAGTGTGGCATTATGGCTTGTTTGAAATTTACTGTAACTTCCTACTTTTGAAGCTTCATAGTACATGTTTTCATTATAATGCTAAATGTAACCAATTCTGAAAACCTTTAAATCTTTTATCATGGTGTGTTTTACATGAAATATTTTTGGCTCTATCTTCAACTACGGTTCCTCAATGACAATTAATGAAAATTATTCACTGTTACGCCAAGTGTTTAAACATGTCGCACTTACTTTTTATCACCGAGGGACAACTTTATCAACTAAAATGTTTAAGTACCTGAATTTCTTGTATACCATATTGTCCGGGTTATATCATAAAAGTCCAGTTCAATGCGAATTAGTCTGCGGTAAACGTACACTAGATTTTCGATCGGATTCGAACTCACAAGTATGACACCAAGTCACCTGGCGAGGACATCATTGTCAAAACCACCCTGCTAATTTCCCACCCTTAAAGAGTGTGGTTTAATAACCGAGCTAAGTTGTTACAATTTCCTGACTCTGTACTTACCTAAAGGTCAAATCTACTTGTCAAGGCTTTTTGAACTTATTTTTCTTTTGCGCTTAAAGATCATGAAAGAACTTTAATTAAAACAAGGCTGTCTGTTTTTCATGGTAGCTTATGACTCTTATCACAGTTGTGTAGTGCGATAACATAAAGTCGGTTAATCACCTCACCCAAAAACCTGCCTTTATCATTTAGTATCACTTCCTCCGTTAATGAGGTTATGTATCAAATTTCATGAGAGAGGTATATGCCCGGTGTTTGCCTTCAGCTGCATAATTTGTAGGCCTCGTATGTTCACAGAAGGTCAATGCAGACTCAATATGTAACATTGTCTTGCCATGATTGAAGTCATAGCAATTTTAGTATCAATCAGCCATTATCAATCGTAGCAAGGAACTCTCTTGATAAAGAAGGCCAGTTACTTGCCTAATAATTATGTTTACATGCCCGATGTCGACTTTTACCTACCCGGGCAACCTTTAAGTTTGCACCCTTGCTTGCCAGACCTCTTAGCTTTGTTCAGGGCACCTCCAAGTAGTGGTGGTTCAAGTTTACCATCAGCTGTTTTGATTACTCTCTGATTATTACTGTTTGTTCGCTCATTGGCTGTTCCAATTGTTGTTTTTAGTATTGTTAGCTGATCTGATCAATGTACATTTGTTCTGCCATCGACTGTTCCAAGGTACATGGTACTACCATGCGATGTTTGGTCCAATTACAGTTTTTGTACTATCAGCTGTTCAATTTACCAGTTAATAATTAACTGTTCCTATGAGTACAATTGTTGACATAAGCTAATGCTGGTAAATGAAGGCTATTTCACGGAATGCACAGTGCATATTGCTTTTTTATGCCATCTTCTTTTAATTTCTAGGGTTTTTACATTCTTCACACTTTGAAAAGTTCCAGACTTTAAAACTTCATGGAAAGTCCTTAAAATATGACATTGCTCCTGGATAGTCCTACTTTTCCTCTAAAATTTCATTGGTCTTGAAAGAGTGTTCAATGACCTTTCACTGACATTGAAAGAGACTGGTTTCAATGACCTTGCCCACAAGACTATTCCATTCCAAATCCTCTGAAAGAAAACGCCTTTATGCATTTCAGTATCGCAAATTGTACTTTTTTAGTCTTCACAATCCACATACATGATGATAAAATTTTCACATTTTTTTCCTTCCATTTCCTCCACGCCAAAATTTCCCTGAATTTCGTATGCCTCAATTGTTGTCCCCCTTATCCAACTCAAGGCAACTTGAAGTCCACTGTCGTCTAACTACCAGCCCCTCCTGTCCAAGTAATCCTGCAAAATTGTATGTGAAGCGCCCTCTATAGTCGCATTTGAATTTTTTCTTCGGTTCCCTCCATACCAAATATTTCCGTAACCAATTTTGAACATGTTAATTATTACCCTACCTATTAATACAGCGTCATCTCACTGCCAACTCTTCCTGTCCAAGTAATCCTGCAAAATTGTATTTGAAGCGCCCTCTACAGCCACTTTTCTTCCCATGTTCCAATCCCATCTACTCAATGTTGATCTTATAGTTACTGTATTATGCCACCCGAATGCAAGTAGTTAATAATGTCGCAGAAATATAATCAAGCGCATGGGTTGAAAATGCGAGGGACAGATACTTCTTGACGCAAGAAATTATCACTAGTAATTATCACTTTATTTAATGTTATCATGATCTCAACAAACACAAAAAGGAGAGAAAAAACATGATTCTTTATGGTATTCAGAACGAAAATTTTAGAAAAATTAAGAAGTCGTACGGTCGATCAGATGATCGATAATTGGTTTGAAAATGCGAGGGACACATACTTCTCGACTTAAGTATTTATCACTTTATTAAATGTTATCATGATCTCTACAAACATAAAAAGGAGAGACAAAAACATGATTCTTTATGGTATTCAGAACGAAAATTGTGGAAAAATTAAGAAGTTGTACGGTCGATCACATGATAATGCCGTGGACGATAATTTTCGCGGCTGACTCGTAGCGTGTTTGCAAGGTTATATCTGATTGGTCGATTGTCACTATTCACAGCCACTAAGGGAGTCTATTTGTATTGTTTTCATTATATTGGTAAGATTCAGCCACCCAATTGGATAACAGCTTCGAAATCGCTGCGAGTCGGCCCAATTTTCGTCTTAGAGTATAAGTATAGTTAATCGCACGAGTAGGTGTGCTGTTACAGTTGTAATCACCACACTTATGGTCAGGAACTTGTAAATAGTGACAAACTTGTTTACAAGTTCCTGACCATAAGTGTGGTGATTACAACTGTAACAGCTCACCTACGAGGTGCGATTAACGACTTATACCACGAAAAAGAGGCCAATCTTGTCTAAAATTTGAAAATTACTGTCAATAAATCGTCTACTTTTGATTTGAATACCTTCAATGGAATGGGGTGACCCATTGTACGTCGAAAGGTTCACAGAGGTCATTATGCACCTGGCATGCGAGTTTGTGAGAATGACCTATCCCAGACAAGTAAGACAAGGGCTCCGGTCAACTGCAAATCTGCATTTGAATAAGGGCTACAGAGTGATATAATGCACCTGTGTAGAAGGAAACTGTTTTAGTCTGATTGGTTAAATAAAATGACTAGCCTTACTCTATCTTATCGGTTATTGGCTAGCGAGAAGGAATTCAATCCGTACATGCATGTGATTGCCTCGTGGATGCATCAGGCTTTCAATGCCATTTTCGTGTTTTCGACTGGTCAAGATGGACCTTGTCAACTTGTCAGATCTGATGACCCAAGAGCTTCCTAGAGGTCCATGGACGACCATGTAAAAAACAAACAAAGTGGATTTTACACGGGCAAACTGCCCTATAAGAGCAGCCGCTACTACGGAGCGCATAAAATCCACGATGTGTACTTCAACTTATAAAAAAGTACTGGGCGATGATACCACCGGACGGAATTGTACTATCGATGATCCTTGCTAAGGGATCTTTAAACAAAGCAAATGTGCGAGATGGCTTGGACAGAAGGCCAGCACACTGGACATTCTGGCAAGGTAATTTATTCTTTTACTAAAATATTTATACACGAAACGAATTCTGTAAAGTTATAAAATTAAATTCGTTGACCAAAATAATTTTTTTTGTGTGTGGCAGTATCACAGAAGTTCTTTCGACTATTCCACAAACGTTACAAATAGGCTGTACTTATTTCCATGATGTTTGTCACATATGTCTTGCTTGATAATTTCAGGTGAATGCGGCAACATCTCTGTACCATCAGGGATTCGATGAGCAGCTTATCAAAGAACAAACAGGTCACAGATCAGATGACGGTTTACGCGCCTCAAATGCATGTCTACTGCACTACAAAGCATGTGTCGAATATATTACTATCACCTCCATCTAGTGTTATATCAGAGGAATCTGTAAGTAAACCAGTTTCTCAAGTTGCGACAAAACAATGTAACAAAACAGACAGGATTGGTCCAACCAAAGAAGACGCCGAATCTAAAGATGGACAGTCTTCATCAACAAATCATGTTGCTTACATTGAGCATGGTTCCAAGAAAGTTGAAATTGAATTGAATAAATTGTCATGCTATAACATATCAGTTGAACAAATTGTCTTCATTGTGTTATTGAATGTGTGAATGCTTTAGACATCTCGCTTTACCTATTGTTCTCATGCAAATTAGTAATCAGTCATACTTCTTTCATATTTAAATGAGTAATCACTACACTTTTACTGATATGATAATGATTTTCTTTCATTAAAGTGTGGTGATTACTTATTTACATATGAATAAAAGTGTGACTGATTACTAATTTGCATGAGAACAATAGATGTCAGTCGTGATTTCAGGGATAAATGGATGGCAAGAACAATAGGTCACATGACCTGGAGTGATATAAAAGACTATATGCTACAAGACTAACTCATTAATTTATAACAGGGCATGGAGTTACCTTTCCATTAATTGATAACACTCATACCAATTTTCCAATTAATTATTAGTGATAATCTTACCGAACGGAATACAAATTCACAGATATCCAGATACGATAAGAAACGATCAAGGATGATATCGTCACGAAACATACGGCCGGGTATTATAACAATAGCGAGAGTTATCTTTTTGAACATGTCCACTACTTCAGAACATTATCGTTCAATTGAACGATACCACTCAATTGAGCCGTATAGTTCATACGTCATGTCTTTGCTCTGTTATAAAAGATAAACATGTTCAATCGTGCAAGGCACTATGGTTACGGTATGTTATCCATTAATCCATTGTTGTTTAATTTGAAAACATGATTCATATTCGGCACTGTTTAAAGTTCTAAAAATGGAATCTTCACTTGTGCAAGAAATCAGCCCTTGCAGAAGCAGCGCAGAAATACAATTTTCGAAACTTTAACTATTCTAATCGACTAAAATTCTTGATCGTTGCTTAAGTGGTCAAGCAACGTCACCAGAACGTGCCACAACATATGTTTTCTTAAACTAGTGAACAGGGGATCAGGTCACTCGCCTGAGGTTTAATGACAACGCACTGAAACAACCTATACAAAATTTGCAAACAAAGAAAGGCTGAATAAATACTCATACGTACAGATGTGTTTAGTGAAAGGTCTCCGTACTTCAGCCACTTAAAAGTTGTCAGATTTTATACTGGCAGTTCCATTGATGATACCCATTTTCATAAATTATTATATACTGATAGTAACAAGGTAACACGAACTTGATGATGCAGCCGTCATGTTTTTGGGGGCATAGTTGACGCAAACAATCATGGGATACCATAGCAGGTATTTCCCTCAGTTCTTCTCCAGTATTCTGACCGCATAGCAGCGGAACTAACTTCACTGTAAAGCATACCGTAAAGGTGAGTTTGGGTTTTCTAAGAGATTATTTACATGGTCAACTGTTTGAGAGAATGTAATCGAATATTTTGTAGGTTTCAACTTCATAGCAAATGCCCAATGAGAATCACTAAATTACTTTTAAGGAAAAATACTTTAACCAAAAAAAAACAAAAAACATGTGCTTACGATTTGTATTTTACCATCGACTTTACCCTGAGTATATCAACGTAGCGTTATTTACTGATACAATTGCGGCATTCATTAAGCAAATATTCGCTAAGTCTTCCTTCCACTATCTTGAATTATCAACAAAATCTCCCAAACATTTGCGCCGCTGACACGAGCTGACATTAAAAAAAATGGCGGTTATATAGCGGGCAACACTAGATCTTAAACTTTTGAAATTTGTTTGTGCATTAAATGAGAGTATGTCGCTGTCCTATCACTAAATTACAATATGCGATCATGTATGTTGCCTTTTAATAGACTAACATAGGGTGCCACATAACATTTATAATGCCTTGGGATTCCACTGTCAACGTCAACACATTTCGTTGCTGACCATTGCCGATCGTTATTTATCAATATTCAAATTTGTTGACCCAGTTTATACCTAATCAATAAATCCGAAAGCCTTTTCACGTTCGGATGAAACAACTTTTCAGCCGCAATGAAATTATGCAGCAAGTGCTAGTAAAAGAAAGTGTTTCATCTGAATTATCTTCAAAGACCATTCCTAATATCTGTAATCTACCATAAACGATATCTGGAGCATCCATCAATCGTGCAAGGCTCGATGTGTGCTGATATTATTCACTAAACTATATAACCTGATATGTTGTCATGATCCAACAAATGTTTTATGAGCCAAGCAGACGCTGGACAAGGACAATCAAATGCGTTGTTGGCCCGAAACAAACAAAATTTTTTAAGACACTCTTTAAACGCACAGATTTACAACTATAAAAATAAGATGGCGTCGATGCAATTCACTTATCAATGTACAACTTAGTATAGTCAATTATAAATTGCGCAATGGTTATTCATTAATTTCTGTAAGTTTTTTCATTTCCTTTATACTCATGAATGAATCGACAAACCTTTCCACGTCCGGACGGAACAAATGTTCAGCCAAAATGAAATAATGCAACAAGCGCTGGAAAGAAATCAGTATTTTGAGATATTTAACTTCAACAACAATTCCTTGTGTCTTTGCTGTACCATAAAAAAACTAGGCGGCATTCCTTCGTCGTGCAAGACACGATGTGTCACATTATATGTTATTCATTAATCTATTGTTGGTTAATAAGTAAATATGATTCCGATTCGCCATTATTTTAAGTTCTGAAATCGAATCTTTAGTTGTGAAACAATTAAGCCGTTGCAGGAACCGCGTAGAAATACAAGTTTTCAAAACTGTAATTATTCAAATGATCGACGAACAGTCTTGATCATTGCTCCAGTGGTCAAGCAAAGTTATCAGGACATGCTCCCTCAAATGTTTTCTTAACCCTAATGAGACGGGGACCAGGTCACTGGCCTGAGCTTTAAAGATGACTCATTGACACAACCTATGTATATATTTTGTGGCTTCTCCGCTAGGTGACTGAATACCGTACGTTGTGAGTTCGAATCTTATAGAAACCACCGTATTTACTACCTTGGTTTTATAGCTCTGCTTGTGGACAGCATTGTCCTCGATGCTGTCTTTCGCCCAGCAAAGCGATGTATTCCTTGCTTCGCTTCGATAAAGTTAGTGTGCGATGTGAGCGGACTACCGTGAATGCTTCAAGAACTCTACAGCGCGTGGAGGGGTCGCAGTCAAAAAAACATTGTTACAACTTAGCTCGGTTATTGAATCATTTTGTTTTGGAGATGGGGGGATTTGGCCGAGCGGATTTGTCTATGGCTTCTTCCCTAGGTGACTGGGTACCGTACGTTGTGAGTTCGAACCCGATTGAAACCACCGTATTGCAAACAAAGCCAGGCTGACTGAATGCACACATGTCGAGATGTGTTTAGTGAACGTTCTCTGTACTTTGGCCACTTAAAAATTGTCAGATTTTATACTGGCAGTTCCATTGGTGATACCCATTTACATAAATTATTATATACAGATAGTAACAAGGTAACACGAACTTGATGATGCAGCCGTCATGTTTTTGGGGGCATAGTTGACGCAAACAATCATGGGATACCATAGCAGGTATTTCCCTCAG
>LD347131.1:66873-78833 GCA_001465055.1 Ptychodera flava | reverse complement strand
TTTGACAAACCTTCTGTGGCTGATTTTTTTATTGACATTTGTTTGGATTTTTTTAAAATCTGCCAGGACCTCAGGACCCCCCCCCCTCCATCACTCTTTAACATTGAAAAAAACTTAAAATATATTTGTTGGAAACCAAACCTGTTGAAATCACCTCAGCTATGTTTTCTCATTATTTTTTACTTCAACACCAAATACAGTTTACCATTTCAAATGCTTACTGAATCACCGCATTATCTTAAACATAGGGCCTATGTCCCTGAAGCTACTATAGACATGGATACAAAATTAAGTATTTCCTGACTGTATGAAATCATCTCACTAAGGTCATCCCAGGGACCTGTTAACCAAATATTAAAGCTGTCTGACCAGCGGTTTTGAAAAAAACAAGCGACCCAATAGTCGACAGAGCTCTGCTGTGTTATGTAGAGAGCAACTTATTGTGACATATGTATTGATGAAGATGGTTGAGATCTTTGATAGCTCATTTCAGGATGGCCTGACCTAAAATGGCAACATTAGCTGCAAAAATACAAAATTGATGATTTCATCATAATTATGTATAAAAATGTATACCAAATATCAAAGCTATCACATGAGTAACTTTTGAGAAACAAATATTTTGACCAAAAATGGCAAAAATTGACCCAAAAATACAAAAATTGAAGATTTCATCAAATTTCACTATATCACACTAGGAGAACCCCCAGGAACCTGTATACCAAATATCAAAGGCATCAGACAAGTAGGTTTAGAGAAACACATTTTTTGACCAAAAATGTCAAAAATTGCACCAAAAATACAAAATTGCAGATTTCATCATATATTCTATATATCATATTTAGTTTATCTGTAGGAACCTGTATACCAAATATCAAAGCTGTCAGACGAGCGGTTTTGATGATATAATTTTTTGACCAAAAATGACAAAAAAATTCCTTAAAAATACAGATTTGCATATTTCATCACAATTTGAACAAATCCAATTTGGGTTATCCCTAGGGACCTGTATACCAAATATCGAAGCTGTCTGACCAGCGGTTCATGAAGAAGAAGATTTTTTACCAAAAACGCCTTTTTTGGCACTACTTTGTATATTTTCAACAATATCATAAAACCAAAAAAAGCACAATTATTTCAGGTCAGCCCAAAGTACTTACATGCTAATTTTTCATGTAATCTGCTCAGTGGTTATTTAGATTTTCAATTTTGACTGTTTTTACATTTTTTCACTTAATTTGCATATTTTTGGCAATGACAACTTCATTTGAACAAAATCTCATCTACAGCCCATCATCCATGTACACACCAAATATCAAGATGAAATGTGCAGCGGTTTTGGAGTTTTTGATGTTGACGGACAGACATACAGACATACAGACATACAGTCATACAGACATACATACATACAGACATTTCCCTAGCCTATAAGAATAGCTTCCATTGCCATATATACATATGGCTATGAGAGCTAAAAAGATAGCAGTCATGTAAATCAGGCGTACTGTTTTGTAAGCATATTTTGATATAAACAAGTGACCTAGCGGTCGATATAGCTCCGCTGTGTTTTATAGAGAATAATATTTTTGACACATGTTGATGAAGGAGGTGGAAATCTTTGATAGCTTAATGCAGTGGCCAGAAAAAAGTGGCAAATATAGCTGCAATAATACACAATTGAAGATTTCATAATACTTTGAATAGATCACAGCGGATCATCCCGAAGAATATGTCAACCAAAGCTATCTGATGAGTAGTTTTTTGAGAACAAAATTTTCTGACCAAAAATGGCAACAATTGCCCCCAAAAATAAAAATTGCAGGTTTCATCATAATTTCAAAAGATCAAATTTAGTTCATCTATAAAAACCTGTATACCGAATTTAAAAGCTGTTAGACCAGTATTTTTTGAGAAAAAAATTTTTGACCAACAATGGATAAAAATTGCCCCAAAAATTCAAAATTGTAGATTTCATCATAATTTCAATAAATATCATTTAGTTCATCAATAGAAACCTGTATACCAAATTTCAAAGCTATCAGATGAGTAGTTTTGGAAATACACATTTTTTGACCAAAAATGGCTAAAATTGACCCAAAAATACAAAACTACAGATTTCATGAGAAATTAAATATATATTACTTAGCTCATCTGTAAAAATCAGTATACCAAAATTCAAAGCTATCAGACCAGTACTTTTTGAGAAACACATTTTTTGACCAAAAATGGATAAAAATTGCCTCAAAATTACAAAATTGCAGATTTCATCATAATTTCAATAAATATCATTTAGTTCATCTATAGAAACCTGTATACCAAATGTCAAAGCTATCAGATTAGTATTTTTGGAAATACACATTTTTTGACCAGAAATGGCTAAAATTGACCCAAAAATACAAAACTACAGATTTCATGAGAAATTAAATATATATTACTTAGCTCATCTGTAAAAATCAGTATACCAAATTTCAAAGCTATCAGACCAGTACTTTTTGAGAAACACATTTTTTTATCCAAAAATGGCAAAAATTGCCCCAAAATTACAAAATTGCAGATTTCATCATAATTTCAAAAAATATCATTAAGGTGATCTGTAGGAACCTGTGTACCAAATTTCAAAGCTATCAGATGAGAAGTTTTGGAAATACACATTTTTTGACCAAAAATGGCAAAAATTGCCTCATAAATTAACCAGATATGAACTGAATATGCTCACGTGTTTTACAACAGGTTCATTAATAGTTGTACGCTTCACAGAACAATGAGATATATGTTATCACTGTATGTAGCAGGTTTTTTCAACTTCGCACAGTACTCTCAGAGATTAATCACTAATTACAAAACTTTATTGAATATGCAAATGAGCTGTTAATTAACTTGACACTGCTCAATGCTTTATGGGACAATTAGATATCCACCAGATCAACATTTGTAGCACGTTTTATGTAATTTAATGCTGTAATTTTAGAGTAATGTCACTAATTACAAAGTTCATTAAATATGCAAATAAACCCATAATTTACTTGACACTGTTCAATGATTCATAGCACAATTAAATATTTATCAAATCAACATCTGTAGCAAGTTTCATCAAATTTAACGCTGTAATTTTGAAGTTATATACTTAATTACAAAGTTTATTAAATACGCAAATGAACCCTTAATTAACTTTATAGTACTAAATGCTTTACAACACAGTTAGATATCTGTCGTATCAGTATGTACAGCAGTTTTCATCACATTTGATGCAGTTATTTCGGAGTTATATGACTAATTATTAGACTTCATGAAATATGCAAATGAGCTAATTATTAACTTGACACTGCTCAATGCTTCTCAGTGCAATTGGATATTTATCAGATCAACATCTGTAGCAAGTTTCATCAAATTTAACGCTGTAATTTTGGAGTTATATCACTAATTACAAAGTTCATTAAATATGCAAATGAACCCTTAATTAACTTAACGCAACTAAATGCTCTACACCACAATTAAATATCTGTCTGATCAGTATCTGCAGCAGATTTCATCACATTTGGTGCAGTGAGTTTGGAGTTATATCACTAATTACAAAACTTCATAAAATATGCAAATGACCTATTTGTTAACTTGACACTGCCGAATGCTTCTCAGTACAAGTAGATATTTATCAAAGCAATATCTGTACTCAATTTCACTGACCCGGGTGCCGTAGTTTAAGAGTTATATACCTAATTACAAAGTTCATTAAATATGCAAATGAACCCTTAATTAATTTCACACTACCAGATGCTTTACACTACAGTTAGATAAAAATCGGATCAGTATCTGTAGCAGATTTCATCACATTTGGTGAAATTATATCGGCGTTATATGACTAATTACAAACCTTCATAAAATATGCAAATGAGCTATTTATTAACTTGACACTGCCTAATGCTTCTAAGTATAATAAGTTATATATCAGATCAATATTTGCTGCAAGTATCATCAAGTTTGGTGCAGGAGTTATCTCACTAATAACAAAAGTTCATTAAATATGCAAATGAGAAGATAATTGACATGACACTCACAATATCATCATAATGTTCGTAGATCGTCATGTGTGAAAAGTTTCGTGAAATTTGGTGCAGTATTTCTTGATATATGTCTACACTGTCATTACCGTCTCCATAGGGAAACCATTGTACGGAAAAAAACAATATTGCATAACTTCATTAATATGCAAGCCACACTAACCAAAATCTAATCAGTTCTTGCAGGTAGCATATGGTACCTGTGTACTAAATCTGACTTGAATCCGTTCAGGTGTTTTTGAGTTATCGTGTAAACAGACAGACAGACAGACACACACACACACTAACACACAGACACACACAGACACACACACACGGACAGACAGACAGACAGACATTGCTATGACAATAGCCCATGTGTTTACACACGTGAGCTAAAAATTGCAGATTTCATCATAAATATAATAATTACCATTTAGTTCATGTTTAGAAACCTCTATACCAAATTTCAAAGCTATCAGATAAGTAGTTTTGGAAATACACATTTTTCGACCAAAAATGGCAAAAATTGCCCGAAAAATACAAAATTACAGATTTCATCAGAGGTTGAATATATATATTACTTAGTGCATCTATAGAAACCTGTATACCAAATTTCAAAAGTATCAGACCAGTACTCTTTGAGAAATACATTTTTTGACTAAAAATGGCAAAAATTGCCTTACAAATGCAAATTTGCATATTTCTGCACAATTTGAACAACTCTGAAATAGATTATCCCTAAGGACATATGTACCAAATATCAGAGCTACCGGTATCTGACTGGTAGTTTTGAAGAAGATTTTTAAAGACATTTTTACAAAAAATAACAAAAATTGCCTTAAAAATACAAATATGCAAATTTCACCACGATTTGAACAAATTGCAAGGCAATAGGGCAAACGGTTTCAGAGAAGAAGACGTTTTTACCGAAAACACCAAAAAATGCCCCAAATATATAAATATGCAAATTTCACCACAATTTGAGCAAACTTAAGTGAGGTCACCCCAAGTGAACTGCATATACAATTTCAAAGCAATCGGACTTGCGGTTTCAGAGGAGAAGGCAATTGTCGACGGAAACTCAACCTATTTGATAAGCTCCGCGTCGCTGACAGCAGAGTTAAAACAGACTAAATCTTGATAAACATCATTACCAAAGGGTTATTTTCTGAAACATACAAAAGAAAAGAAAAGTAGTTGTGTTTCAACTTCTACAAAGAAATCGATGAAATCAAGCAATTTTACTGCTTACCAACATTGTCATTTTATGAACTATTGTAAGAGTTGCTGGAAACTGCATAAAGTCTGCTCTGTTGATCGTTATGTAGGTATACCCCTGATCACAAATCTATGTTCATATTAATACCATGATATCACAATACAAATATTTCTCCTGTAAACCATGTCAACTCATTTTTTACTCTAGGTACAATGGCAGACACACTCTCTGAAGCACTGCTTGTATCAACATCATGGAATACAGCATCTGATGACCTGACATCACAACCAACTAAAACACTGGTCAAAGATTTCTCTGAAAATCTACTGGAGTCTGATGAAGTTTCTAAACTCTACTGTACTGTCCTTGATGTGGAAGTCAGTGAAGACCAGAAGAAAGATGCAGAAAGTGTTGGAGTTACTCTGATCCCAGCTACAAGAAGTAAATGGGCTAAACCTAATGAAGACCCTGCTGGAGTTAACTGGTTGTTCAACCATAACACATACTACTTAAAACTGAAGGACTTAAAAGCTGTACAGCATGTTGTTAGTTTTTCTCCAAAGACAGAGAATGCAGCAGCTGCAATTCATGAAAGTCTCTTTCCTCAGGCTCAGTTACACCAGCTATCTCCTCCTGTGCCAGATGGGGTCTTGTTTACTTTCGACATTTGGAATGATGACGCTTGTGGACTGACCAACTATCACAGGACTATTATCCATGATTTCTGTGCAAGGAAGGTCAAGGCTGGTGAAAGACTCGTTGCATATTCCACTGTATTAGATGTAGAACTCAGTAAAGACCAGAAAAAAGATGCTAAGAAATGTGGAGTTATCTTGATTCATGCACAAAAGGAGAAGAAAGGCACCAAGAAAAAGGATTTGCCAAATGTTGATTGGTTACTAAAGCATGAAATTCATTATCCAGAGCTAGGAAAACTCAAACACATTAAGTACGTAGTTGGATATGCTCCGAAGACTGGATGGGCTGCTGCAGATATCAAGGAGACACTGTTCCCTGATGCCAAGCTTGTTTTGATCAACCATGCCTGTCCAGAGGAAAACTGTCTCTGTGAAAGTGGAGATGAGGATGATCCTGAATTGGAAGACGAAATGTTGGAAATGGCGAGTAAAGCTGATGTGTTATTCTCAATAGGTCCTACAATATACGAGTACTTTAAGAATGTCTACAGAACAAACGTTGATGGAAGACAGCTTTCAGATATCCCCCATGAAGAGATTCTTCCAAAACCTGGACAAGTTTACTTTGATAGTAAACTGGTAACTGAAACAGAGACTACAGCTCGCAGTATATTGACATATGGACAGCTTGACACACAAGAAGCCTTGCAAACGTGTAAGTCAATTGCTGCAACTATTGGAAATGTTGCTAACCAGTTCAAAGCATGTCATAAAGTGTGCCCAGACTGGAAGGTTAAAGGTGTTTCCCAGCAGGATATAAAGAAAACACGAAACTTTCTCATTAAAAAACTTAAGAGTGCTCATGTCATACCAAAACTGTATCCAACTTATTCAGTGAAGAAATTGTTACAAGTTCTCCAACAGTCTCACCTTTGCCTCCCTCCATCATGCTACACCGACTACAGTTTTGAAGGCTTGGAAGCAATGGCAGCTGGCCTTCCAACAAGAGTCCAGGAAAGTTCACACATTGCTTGTATGATTGAAAAGCACTTTCCAATGCATAAAGATTTCTGTGTCATGACACCTCAGAAGACATGCATGGACAACAAAATATCAAGATGTCTCACTTCCAACACTGACGCTTTTGATCATGCAAGGAGTCTTAAAGAAGATTTCATTAAAAGTAAAGTGGTCATAAAAAGCTTTGCAAAATTTGCTTCTGTGTTTGAAGGGAACAAAGGGACCAAGAAATCAGGTACAACAATTTAATATTTCTGAAAGACTATTGGTAAATATTGAACTTCGTATCGTAAAACATATGATATATATGTATGCAATACATATTTCCTCCTATTGCCTGCAGTTGAAATAAATCATATAGGACACATTCATGTCATATATTATGGTGATATCATGTAATTCCAATGGGAAGCTTCTAGCTTTTAGTTTTTTTAACTCTTCTGTTTCTGTGCCACTACTGGTAGAATAGTTAACCCTATGAGTGCTGTAATATTTCCCACCAAAATTTTAGTGCAACATTTAACCAGTTTTACGAATTTTACTGTACGCCAGTAGGCCTGTTTGTATTTAGGTAGCATTGCATCATGGGTATCTCGGCCGCCCTCTTTGGCCTGGTTGTCGTTCGACTATTAAACCACATTTCTACCGTCCATCCGTGTTTGTCTACTTACTGGCGTGGTGGCAGCGACGAGACAAACCTCATCGCATCAAAAACTTTCATTGGTCTCAACAGCACGTCAAATCATCCACGGGTCAACTTGCTTTGCCGATAGCGGTAGGAAGATCACGTTTTCTCATTGACCTCAGTGTATATAGTCTTTCGACATAGAAACCATGGCCAGCGCACTTAGCGCCAAAGCAATGGTCTCTGACTAAGCATGAAACCATCACTTCCTTTGAGGCTTGGCGCCAAAATCTTCAGTACATCCTTTCGTTAGACGCAAACTTCGCCACCTTCCTTGACGATGGATGCAAATGGGGTAAGAAAACTAAGACTACCCCTTTGCGCGGGTTTGTTGATGACGGAGAGAATGTACCGGAAGCAAAAAAGACGCACAGCGCAGCAGAAAGTCACACACTGAGAGCTGATGTTGGGCCAAATTGCCAACTACTGTCCCGTCATTTCACGCAATACCATAATCAGAAATTCCACCTCCATCTCAGCTATTTGGCAAGCTATCCGCCTCCACTACGGATTCCAATCTTCGGGCGCCCACTTTTTAGACTTCAATGACATTTTGTTAGAACCAGACGAATGCCCTGAAGACCTTTATCAACGGCTTGTTTCCTTCATTGAAGACAACTTACTCACCAAAGATGACGATATCACACATTTTGGTCAGCGACCAGACTTTGACGAGGAAATGACACCCACTCTAGAAAACCTCATAGTTCTCACATGGTTACGAATACTACACCCTTGCCTACCTAGATTAGTCAAGCAACGTTATGGAACCGAATTAAGGTCAAAAACACTGGCATCACTGAAACCAGAGATTTCCCAAGCCTTAGACACACTGCTGGACGAAGTGCATTCGTCCTCCGACGCAAAGGTATTACGGTCAGCACAAATACGGTCAGCACAAAATCGCAAACAACGTGCCAAAACTTGCCCACTGTGTAAACAGGCTGGCAGACAGAGTTACAATCACTTTCTTAGCGCTTGTAAATACCTACCTGCTGAGGACCGGCAGTATATTACTAAAACCCGTCAAACCACATGTCTCAATGACGATTATCCTGACGATTCGCAAGATGACATGCAAGAGCATTTTGACTCCATGACTCTCACAACAGACAATCCAGTTCGCACCTGTCGTGTCAATACCAAGCAGTCACCATTCTTTAAAGCATTTTATGGGCACCACCCAGTCAGTTTGACACTGGACTCCGGCGCTGAAGCCAACATGATCAAATTGTCTGTTGCCAAGTATATTGGCGCCATGATCAAAACAAGCACTCAGCGGGCCCTTCAAGCTGATGGGCAAACCCCTCTTCAGGTGAAAGGCGAGACTCACATTACAGTAACCCGTAACAACATTGATCTCACCCTTGATGCACTTGTTGTCGAAGAACTTGACGTAGATATTCTAGCTGGTATGCCATTTATGACCTCAAATGACATCTCCATTCGCCCTGCAAAACAACAAATCGTCATAAAGGGGATAGATGTCATACAGTATGGATCCTCACCATCCTACTCTACCTCATACGCTGTTCGTCGCACACATTCGTTCATGGTAAGGTCACCACCAGCTACCACCATCGTATGGCCTGGAGATTTCATAGAATTATCTTTGCCTTCGGAAATTGACAAGGACAACACATTTGCCATTGAGCCGTGCTTCAATTCAGCCAGCAACCGCCATCTTAAACTGTCACAGTCATGGCAACAACCTACCATAATTGACTCAGTTGCAGGCAAAGTACGCCTGTGCAATGAATCGACCATACCACGTGTGATTCAAAAGAATGATCAATGTCAACTCAGCCATGCTACATCCCCACAGACAGCTGACACAGATACCAACATACCCCATATCACACCAGTACGTCCTTTAGCTACGGATCATCACTCCTCAAACGTACAACTGGACCAAGATTCCATCTTATCGGATGAAAACAGGTCACTATTTCGAAATTTACCACGTCGTTACGATGAAGTATTTGAGCCAACTTTCACTGGATACAATAGGGTCCCTTTGAAGCATCAGTCAACATGGGGCCGGTCAAGCCTCGATCCTCAGCGCAAAGGTCGTGTTCCCCAATACGCAAGAGACAAGCTCGTAGAATTACAACAGAAGTTTGATGAACTTGAGAATGCAGGAGTTTTCCGTCGCCCAGAAGAAATAGGAGTAACAGCTGAATACTTAAATCCATCATTCCTGGTGAAGAAGTCACAAGGGGGATTTCGACTCGTCACAGCATTCGCTGATGTTGGCAGATACAGTAAGCCTCAGCCCTCACTTATGCCTGATGTCGACTCGACTCTCCGCACTTTCGCTTGCTGGAAATATATTATAACGACCGACTTGTCCAGTGCATTTTATCAAATACTGCTCACAAAGTCCTCAATAAAATATTGCGGTGTCGCCACACCGTTTCGAGGCGTACGCGTTTACACCCGTTGTGCAATGGGCATGCCAGGATCGGAAACAGCCCTAGAAGAACTGATGTGTCGTGTGTTAGGCGACTATATCCAACAAGGCACAGTTGCCAAGATCGCTGATGACCTATATTGTGGCGGAAACTCACCCCAAGAGCTACTCCCAAACTGGGAAAGCGTCTTGAGGGAGCTTTCAAAGTGCAACCTGAAACTATCTGCCAAGAAAACTGTTATCTGTCCACGATCTACAACCATCCTGGGATGGATATGGTCAGAAGGCAAACTCACAGCAAGCCCTCACCGTGTTGCAGCCTTAGCCTCATGTCCACTACCTGAAACAGTACGTAGCCTACGGTCCTTTATTGGTGCCTTTAAGGTACTAGGTCGCGTGGTACAACACACCTCCCATCTCTTAGCACCTTTAGAATCTGCTATAGCGGGCCAACTATCTCATTAGAAGATAGAGTGGGATGACAACCTTCGTGAGAAGTTCGTGTCAGCACAATTAACAGTCCCTCAGTCACAACAAGACAATCGACTCCTCCCTCGCCCATCAGATAGACTTTGGATTGTCACTGATGGATCCACTACCAAGCATGGATTAGGTGCAACATTATATGTCACACGAGATGACAAACCATTGCTTGCTGGCTTCTTTAGTGCCAAACTCCGTAAACATCAAGTGTCATGGCTACCATGTGAAGTTGAAGCGCTATGCATTGCAGCTGCTGTCAAGCACTTCAGTCCGTTCATCATACAGTCTTATACCCACCGAGCTTGTGTTCTCACAGATAGTAAACCCTGTGTCCAAGCCATTGACAAGCTATGCCGTGGTGAATTTTCAGCCAGTCCACGTGTATAATGACACGTCATTCCTATCCATTGTAAGCAGATAATCAAGTCACTGTTTGCCACCTTTCCGGCTCTGCCAATATTCCATCCGACTTCACAAGCCGCAACGCGCCTACTTGCAGTGAGCCTCGTTGCCAAATATGCACATTCATACAACGTACAGAAGATTCAGTGGTCAGATCGCTATCCGTTTCTGACATCATCAACGGCCAAGTACGACTACCCTTTGCCAGCAGAGCAGCTTGGATCAATATCCAATTAGAGTGTCCTGATCTACGCCGTGTACATACCCACCTTAAACAGGGAACTAGACCCTCCAAGAAGATTACAAATGTCAAAGATGTTAAATGGTATCTCCCCTTACCAAACCTGCAGACCTGCCAGATGGCTGTTGCAGATCTTCGCAGCTCGGCTGTAGCAGATCACTTGCAGATATCTGCAAATGGTCTGATTTTGTGCATATATAATTAGCTTTGAGCTGCAAATTGCAGCTCATGGGGCATGGTATGCAGATCAATGACATACACATGACAGCTCAAATGCAGCCAGTGACTTTTGACCTGCAGACATACAGCAGCTCATAGCAGACAACTTTCAGCCCATGACTTTTGACCTGCAGACATGCCACAGCTCATTGCAGACAACTTTCAGCCCATGACTTTTGACCTGCAGACATACAGCAGCTCATATTAGACCACTTGAAGACATATAACAGCTCAAAATGGACATTGCTCATTCACCATTATCATACTGCATGTAATTGGTCATATTTTATTTGCACACACAAAAATATATTTATTTCTACCTCATGTCATGCTCACTTCAATGGCTCACAACAATACAACACAAGCAGCTGGAGATCCTCGTCACCCTGTTAGATAAATGTGACACACCTCATCAAAGTTACCATACCAGTGAACTAGCTCACATGTGAGTAAAAAAAGATAACACCTGATGTAGGATGAAGAAACACTCATTTATTAAAGGTTACGGGAAAAATTACACTGAATAGAACAAAGGAAAAAAGTCTAAAACCTTTATGAAGCTAGCATAATGTTATATCAAAACTAGTACAAACTAGTCCAAGT
>LD347131.1:19741-55626 GCA_001465055.1 Ptychodera flava | reverse complement strand
TTTCTTTGTTTATATAAAGTAAAAATATAATCTGCAAGTTGTTCATTAAAAGATAACTCTTGTTTTGTTAGTAGAGAAATAAGCTGATATGCCTGCTGCGAAAGAAATATATTTGCCAGTACCGGTGATTATCGTCTACGGAGGCCATCATTCTTCAGTCGATTGAAAGCGCCTTTCGTACCAAAAAATACTTACAGCGGCAAAAGTACCATCACTGTCAACTTCATAAATATGAAACATATTCAAATACACACTGAAACGTTAACAACGTAAAAAATGTGACCAGACTGAGAAACAAGATGGCGTCTGTTTTGATTGTTCAACTCAGATTTTATCCTACAGTTGTGCGCATGCGCAGATGGTAGCTTTAGCAAAAGTGAGTAAAAATCAAGTAAATATAAAGCAAAAATGGATAAAAGTATTATTTAAAAATAATTCAAGGCATGTATCACAAACTTCAAAATGATCAAATCGGTGGTTTTGAGGACAAATTGAAAATACTGGTTTTCACAAAAAAGCTAAAAAAGTGACCTTAAAATGATTCAATCATAAAAGGAAAAAAGACAGTTTGAGATACATGACCAAGTGACCATCAGACCAAATTTCAGAAAAAGTTACTGAAGCGTTTCTGAGATACCTGGATCCACGGCATACGGCCCACTATGTTGGGCATATACATGTAGGCCGCACAATCACATTAGTACTTTGGAAACACAGGACACAAAGTACTAATAAAAAATACTGATGGCTTACTGTTTTGCATTATAGTGAATGAAGATGAATTTATCTTTGAGATCATTTTGAAAGCCTAATATTGGCAAATTTCACTGAATAAAGCAGGGAACCCTATTCTATGAGAGAGGTATATGTAGTAGAGCCTACTTATACATACATCAATGAAAAAGCAAAAGCGTGATATTTGTAAAAAATAGCTGGTCTGTTTAGCTGAAACATGCACTTTTCTATTTGCATAAGGCTACTATATTTACCACTGTATCTTGTCAGTTGACAGGTGGAGAAATGAAGATATGTAAATAAAGGTGATATTGCCCTTGCATTGTGGGGAGAGGGGGTCATTGTACTTTTATAACATGTGCTTTGTAGGCAGTTGAAGTCAGTGTATGTATGGTAATTGAAGTGAATCAAGTTCCACATAAAGTTACATAAAAGCTACTTTTATTTAATAAGATGGTGAAAAGTAAACCTGGCAATATAAATGCAAATATAAGCTATAACTTAAACAAGTTAATTAAATATGAAAAGTAGCAACTGATTGGCATAACAGTGCTAAATGTGCTGTATTTGCATGCTATTCCAGCACTAAGAGATCAACATCTGAATTACATGTCATCAAATTTGATGCAGTATTTCTGAAATCCTTCCACTCTTGAGTTGAGTACAAACTCTACACTGACACACAATTTACATGTCTCACTGTGGCTAATCTGTTCTATACACAAAACACAACACAACATCCCAGCCATAGCATAGCCCTTAAATACGATGGAAGGTGCAGGAATATGACAGAAGTAGATGTTTATGGAAATGATGTCATATGAAATCGAGATTTCCATATCATCATAATATCTCCATCAGTACGTATTGTACTTCAGCGATAAAAATTATTTGAAACCATTAAACATATAAATATATCACATAAAAATTTAGTGGTTTAGCTAACCCTTTGAAACTTTGGCATTTAACAAATAGTGAAATGCAGCAAATAAAGAAGCATGCTTGGTACTTCATGTCTGGTTTTACACATAGTAGACAATGTGCATTTGGGTCAACATATTTTGACAATTGAGTAGTATTTTATAAAAATTAGTGGGTCATACACAAAATTTCATTTCAGTACGTCCAATACTCAAAATCAACCTAAAATAGATAAAAGATGATAAATATTAAATCCTACAGATTACACTTCATATCCTCATAGACATATTAGAGTTTGCTGTTAAATATCCTGCACAGTAGACATCATATTAGGCATGTTGCACCAGACGTCACATTTTAGAATTTTTGATTACATTTTCGGTATACAAATTACATTACAGGAAAACATACAGGAAATGGGAAAGAAAAGGAAACAGAACATAGTGAGGATACACACCAAACGATGTCAGTAACAACAGGACTAAAAATAAAAGGAACTACAACAGTACAACGTGGGATATCAGTTACAGAAGATACAGATACTACAGAGACTACAGCACTGTACCATGGGATGTCAGTCACTGCAGCTGACGCAGAGTCTGGTGAAGGCACAGCAATGCAGCCTGAGAGTTCAGACACAGGTGGTGTTGAGACAACAGATGTTATTACAAAACAATCTTCGGTTGTCAGAAACAAACAAACAATTTCTAAGAACAGTAAACAAAGTGAGACATTTCAGAAAAAAGAAATGGCCAGTAAAAAACAAACACAAACAAAACAAGAATATCACAGGAAAAGAAAGCAGGTTCTTGAAAGTGACAAAATAAGAAATCCTAAGCTGCCAAGGAAAGAAATGAGACAATGCAAACAATCCAATCCTGGAAGGACTGAAAGAAATGAAAGCAGTCCTATGAAAACGAGCAAGACCAAACCAAAAACTCAGATGATGAAAGAAATGAATACCAATCCAAGTAGTCCGCCACCATTAGACTCCACAACAGCTAAAGAAAATACAGGTGATGTATAATGGTTAAGATTTTGCCATAGTGAAAACAAGAATATTTTAATAGCTATAAAATGACTGCATAATAATGACAGTTGGACAAAGCCATGTCTGTCTGTGTGTATGTCTTCTTGTTTTGGATTTTGTTTCTTATTTAATCCATCATCCAATGGGTGACACGCCCAATTACAGGATGAGATACCCCTACCCAACCCAACTACCTGATTTGAGTGATGAGGAGTAAATTGCCTTGTTCAAGGGCACAGCACCATGCTGGCGTCTCAGACTCACTATCCAACAACAAGGGTTAGCCTTATTCAAGCACCATGTACTACAATTTACGTTTCACGATACATGATTCACGTTTAATGTTTCACGATTCACGATTCATGTTCTGCAGTTGAAGGTAGAAACAGATGTATTTTCACTGAAATTTACTTTATCTATTCATGTGCACTGATAAATCACCATATGGAATTCAACAGCTCCTATATGCATGAAGTAGAGTGGCCTGCGATACGTGCGTTCACAGATTCTACATGGAGGGGCAGAGGTCCGGTAAGGGACTGGATAGAAAACGGAGGGCCACTGTTTTTCAAAATGATGCGGCGCATAAAATAGTAACCCTTCAAGAGTGTTTCAGACCCTCCCCAAATTCCATGTGCAACTGCATGGATTTATAGGCTCAGTAATAAAATTTAGTTTTTTAAAGGTCACTCTGACTACTTGATATTTTGTCAAAAAATCTTTACTCCAGTACTTAACCCTGTTCAAAAAAAATCAAACTTCCAGTTCCATTTGGAAGCCTAGAGTTAGATATGAGCAAAATTAATGGCGTACAGAATGATGTTACGGTCAAAGGTCAGTGGCTGAACCCCAAAATTTAGGTGGGCAATTTGGTTCCATACCGGTCATTCTTCAATAGACACTAGCCCTCTTGGACTCTTATTTCATAGGATAAGATAAACCGAAGCTTTGCAACAGAGGTGTAGGGCAGGTCAAAGGTCATTGAAAAATTCTGAAAAATAATACTTTAAAAATCTTCTTCTCAAAATTGACAGGGCCTGTGACCTTGTAACTTGGCACATAGGAACCTGGTTCTATTGTTTACAAAGAATTTGCACAGAAATATGATCAATTTTGATGCAAATGAAGTTAATTTTAAAGTTAATATCTGAGATGGCTGAAAGAAGGGAGTCTATTTATTGATGTGCATTGAGACACATTGGGAAGGGTCACTTTTTTCTTGCAAACACATTTTGAAGGGCCACTTTTTTCTTAAAACATCGTCCATCCATCCATATAATTCTGTCCAGTGTCTTACCGTTACAAGTCATTGACAATGACATAGTCCCCACTTGTAATAGGAGTATTAGTCTTGATGGGGCAGGGAAATGTGGTCATTAAGAAGTATCACTGGAGTGTATATGTTGAGATCTACGCGCACATAGGTCTATGTCGTTGTTCCCAATTTGAAACACATGAGGCATGTCTAAGTTATGGTTCTAAATCGGGAAAAAAGATCAGACCTCTAGATGTATTGGCCAGCCAAGAAATACATACCCGTATGTGCATAATAAATGAGGTACAAGATGTGACATCTTAAGGTCTAATATCCTACCAAAATTGGAGGGTATAGAACTTGTGGTTACTGAGTTATGCATATATATGTATAATCAAGGTCAAAGGTCATCGAGGTCACATGAAATTTTGAAGAAAAAAAAAATTGTATTGCTAATTAATCCCTATATGCCAAAAATCAGACATCTAGCTCTATTCGCTTGCCCGGATTTAGATGTGTGCATAATTAATGAGGTAAAGCGTGTATTGTCATAAGGTCTCCTATCCTACTAAATATAAAGAACATAGCACTTGTAGTTACTTATTTATTGACATAAACATATATTTTAGGTAAAAGGTCATCGAGATCAAATGACATTTTGTCAAAAAATTTCTATCCTATAGTTATTCCTATATACCAAAAATCAGACATCCAGCTCTATTGGCTTGCTCAGAATTAGATATGTGCATAATTAATGAGGTACAGTATGTGGCGTCATAAGGTCTCCCATCATACCATATATGAAGGGTGTAGCACTTGTGGTTACTGAGTTATGGACAAATATGTATATTCAGGTCAAAGGTCATTAAGGTCACATGACATTTTGTCAAAAAAATTGTATTGCTATGTTATCCCTATATACCAAAAATCAGACCTCTAGCTCTATTGGCTCGCTCAAAATTAGATATGCACATAATTAATGAGGTACAATATGCGGCGTCATAAGGTGTGCCATCATACCATATATGAAGAGTGTAGCACTTGTGCTTACGGAGTTATGGACAAATATGTATATTTGAGGTCAAAGGTCGCCGAGGTCATGTGACATTTTGTCAAAATATCTGAGATATCTGCGTCAACCGATGGACTCACGGATGGACTCACGGACGGACATGACCCAATCTATAAGCCCCCTGGACTTCATCCATGGGGACTAAAAACTGTGTCACTGCATCCTTTTTTCAATATGAATACGATGAAAAACTAAATTTTTATTTTTCTTGGTCTTATACATGGGAGTCTATGGAGAACTGACTTATACATAGGAGTCTATGGAGAACTGCCTTATACACGGGAGTCTATGGAGAACTGCCTTATACATGGGAGTCTATGGTGGTTTAAACTAAAAAGTCATCTAACACTGTCAAATTTGATCGCATTGTGAAACAAATCGACCTGCATCTGTATGGGGTAGGGTACTATCCTTGTGCAAAGTTTGAAAGAAATTGACAAGGGCATGACTGAGATATCTGCGTGAACGGACGCATGGACGCACGGACATGACCGAACCTATAGGTCCCTCCGGATGGTGCCCGTGGGCACTAATAACCAACGCCCCTACGTGAACACACATATAGCGGGTCACCACTTCATCATGCATATAGAAGGAGGCGTTGAAGTCCCAAGGGTGATTTATCAGTGTGCATGAATTGAAAAGGTGAATTTCATTAAAAATGCGTCTGTTTCTACCTTAAACTGCAGAACATGAATTATGTGAAATGTGAATCCTGGCACGTGCCGCTTGAATTAGGCTTACCCTTCCAACAGTGAATCTGGTAATCTGGACCTACCAGGTCTCAAAATCACTATCCTCCAATAGTGAGTCCGGTACCATAGCCACAGCCCCACTGTGCCTCATTAAATCATATATAGGAAGACATATGAATCTGGTCTACTGCATCAACAACCAATGTTTATATTACTTTTAGAAATTCGTATTTTGTGTGGAGACACATCATAAGGTTAAGAGCCTTTTTTAAAATGAAAATCTAAAAAATATGCAAATAGTAAAATCCCTAGAATTCAGAAACTGCATAAACTAGATTACAGACTTTTTATTTGTAGTTTCTTGATAACTTCTTTATTTTTGTTCTGTAATATTAGTCAGTACATCTTACTCTCTGAACTTTTTTACTCCCATTTTCCTCTGTAGAGGTCCACCATTATGGTGAAACGTGCGGTTAAATGTACAAGTAATGCCTAGTATTATAAGCTTGTTGTATTACCACCTGCATATGTATAGGCAAAAAGTGAAGTTTTCATCGGCAATTTATTAAACTTGAATGATCCTGATTATTGGACCAGTTTTGCTGTACTGCTGGTGTATTATTCAGGTATAATGCTATGTTGAACCAGATATGAACTGAAAATTCTCACGTGTTTCATTATATATTGCAGTTATATGTAAATTTGAACCTTTGCCACAGCAACTTCATTGAAAGTGTTATGATCAACATAATGAATAATATTCACCACAGATTAATTCTAAATCCAAGTATATATCCCCAATCAGGAAAATTCATTAAAGGGACATAAGCTGTAAGTTGAGGCAAGTTTTTCAGTATTCTGCTTCTGTATATCAACTACCCTAATCCATTTGTCATGCTGAAATTTTGAGTATTCTTTTTGTCAACACAGCATGTACCTGTGTAGTGATCATTGTTTATTGTTTACAAATGAATTCTAGTCCGGACTTGAATACAATTTTCAACAATAATAATGTAGATTATACTCATATTGGTTGCGTTGATATACTAAATACTTGATATTAAAGCCCCTGTAGCTGTAACTCTTAAAATTTGTCGACCTGAAAAAGGCTTTCTTTTTTCTCTGGTTTTCTTTAAATTCTACTAATTTAAAGGATATAGTCTTTTACCACTGAAAAATTGGACAAGCAAATTTAAATTTTAACCGTTATTTTGATTTCCCGCCATTTTTAAAAATTGATAATATTACAAAGAAAACATAGCATATGGTGTCCCAGTGGAAAACATTCGGCACTATGCATTATATTTTGGACTACCCTGTTGTTTCTGTGAAGATTCCAATGCATATATGCATTGCGTACTGTGTTTTTGCTTTATTTGCTTGAGGGCGCCATTTTCTGTTTGGGCAAACATTTATTATTTATCTTGCTCAAAATTGCACATGTAGTCCCAGTGGACAGTTTATTCTACCTGTATAAACACCCCTCAATGAGTACATTCCCATGCACTTGTTTTAGTTTGGAAGTAAAATCACAAAAATAATACGAAAAAGATACAGCTATCGGGCCTTTAAACTACAGTTTAGGGATCTAATGCAGAAAGTGCAGGGAAACCACAAAACAAAAGTTCTGAAAAAATAGCCAAAAGATACAGCTTATGGAGCTTTAAAATATGCAAATAAGGAATTGACTGAAATGTTCTCATTAAATATGCAAATCAGGAATTGGCTGAAGTAAAAATGTTAAATGACTTTTAATAATATTGTATCATAGTATATTTAATGTAATAAGCAATGCGTCAGCTTTGGTCTATAGTCAAGACAGATAAATACGAACGATACGTCAGACAATCCCCTGACAAGCACATGTTTGTCTGGGCTCCTGACTTCTACAGGTGAAATGCACGAGCTCTACATCTCCAAGCAACTGAGGATGATTATGAAGCAGTAAAGTAAGTGTGATGACTTTCTAGAGTGAGAATTAGGCATCCACATCAACAGCTTTTGGAGAAAAGTAACACACTTGACTGTTCATTGAAGACAAAGAGAGCATTGTTTACATAAACATGGCAGAGTCATTTCAAGACAATGGAAGTCAGAGCGAAGTTCAAAGCCAACTTCCCAACCAAGAAGACAATGAAGACTATGACTCCAGATCCTTGGACATTGAGACTGAAGTTCTACATATCTTTAACCAATCAAAAACATCAGATAAAGATCAAGTATGGGAGAACTGCACTGCCACTGCCACTGGAGGTGAAATACCAAAACAAGGTAAAGGCAAAAAGACCTTATTTACATATTATGCTGTTGCTAGAGAAAGGAAAACTGGCATATTTAAGAGCTGGCTTGAAGCTGGACCACAAGTGAATGGGTACAGTCATTGTCTTCATAAAGGATTTCACTATCTGGAAGATGCAAAGTTCTACTTACAAGAGCATGGGATACCACCTGTAGTGCATTCATCAACAGCAGTTCAGGATGACACATTCTGTACAACTGATCAATAAGCAGGTCGGCCAAAGCGTTTATTGCAAGTCCCTAAACGTTATGAAAATTTCCTTTGTGAAGGTATCACTTGCATCGAATCTTCCAAAACCTGTAGACATGAACTAAATAATACTCAGAGTGACGATGATGAAACTGTGACCAAAGAAATTGAGTATACACAACAAGAGAATGAGAATGTCCAGGCTAGACAAACTTGTAAATCAGGTGTGAATGAGACCAAAGTAAAGACAATAACTCCTGCCAAAATAAGCACAGCATTGAATAATCAAACACAGATTGAAGGAGATGAAGCCATATCAACACCAGTCGATTTCTCAGCGAAGAAAGAGTTGTTCCTGAACAAAGCCAGAAGTATTACAGAGGAAATCAACAAAAAAATATAGTTCATCACTTGAAGGGCTGCAAGGCGAGATGAATGTGATTTCATGCAAAGTAGATGACCTGAAAGATAATTACCAAGGTTTCAAAGCGGAGTTTAGACATTGTTCAGAAGAAATGACAAATACTCTCTCAGACCACAGTAACAATATTGATTCAGTTAATTATCTTATTACTAAGCTATTCTCCAAACTTGACCTCCTGGAAACTAAGCTGGATAATGTAGTGTCTGATTTATCAAGCCTCAAAGAAGATCAGCGAGATATAATCAACCACATTAATAAACCAGCTGATGTACCATACACACCAATGCCAACATCAAAAAGTGAAGAATCTAGTAGCCCCCAAAACTCAGAGTCCCAAAATACTAACAAGGGACTTCCCTCCTCAACAAATGAAGACACAGTAATGTATGCTGTAAACATCCCAACAAAAAATTCATTTGAGGTATTACAAGAATCAACATCAAATCATCAACAAGACGAACAAGATCATTCACATGCATCTTCAAACAGATCTGTCAATCCAAAGTCAGTATTACTCACTGACTCAAAGTCCCAGAAAGATGATCAGGATCAAGACACAAGAAAACCAAATCATGATTCCAATTCTCCAGATATCCGAACCAGAGATCGTACATCAAAGTCATTCATTATTTGAGACTCCATGCTACAGAATATTCGGCCAGAACGCCTTATTAATGCAGAGGTCATATCCATGAGGGGAGCTATGTTTCCTGAAGTACAACACGGAATTCAGAACATGGCAGATTATATAAAGGATTGTGATGATGTCATCATCCATGCTGGAACCAATGACGTGATGAATAGCATCTCTTTTGATGCTATTGCCGACGCTTGCCGGGAATCCATCCAAGAAGTGAAGAAAATTGCCCCGAATGCCAAAGTAATGATTTCTGGCATATGTCCAAGAAGAGATAAGAAGAACAGTGATGTTGGCTTTCTCAACCAACAGCTTATCTGTGTGGCTTAAGGATACCAATTCTGTATTTATCGATAATTATACCACATTCTTATCAAGAGAAGGCAAAGTCGACAATACCCTCTATTATGATAACGTTCATCTCAACAACAGAGGTATTGCAAAGCTTCTCAGAAATCTCTCAAGATTCTCATCATCAATCTTGCGAGGTCAGAGAGTGAATGCTCCAGAAAGCTATGTTCATCACCACAGACGACAACCTCAAGTGAATCAATCCCGATACAAATCCTGCAATAAATGTAATAGAAGTGGACATACACCAAATGAATGCCGTCAGAATCCAGTACTTCAGGGATGCTTTAACTGTGGAGAACCAGGCCATACACAGCGCGTCTGTCGCCATGGAATGAAGCTGAAATGCTACAACTGTGGGTCTCCAGGACACAAAGCTAAAATGTGCCATATAAACTATAACCAAAGCTATTAATGTCTTGGCCAGGAAGAGAGTGCCGAACTAGAAGCCAAACAAAACAGTGACAGTAAAGACTGTACATCTTTAATTAATTTTCTTGAGCAATCAAATGTAAATACAGAGGACAAGATTGTGAACACATGTACCAAGACACTATCAGATGAAATCACTGAACAAGTGAGAGATTCGAAGACTCAAAATAACGATTTTATTTTACCATATTGTGATGATCCTAGCCAAGGTCACCAACATCAAAAACGCAAAAACAAGGTGAGACGCAAAAACAGAACACACAACCTATTTAACTTAACAAATCTTCAAATTGGCTATGTCAACTTCAGAGGTCTTAAATCAAAACAACATGAGCTTGGCCAATTATTTAAGGAACTAAATATACAGATTTTTGGAGGGACAGAAACATTCTTAAAAAATAATGAAAAGCCAACTTTACAAGCGTTCAAATGGATTGGGAAAAATCGTAAATTAAATATTAAGAAAGGTGGGGGAGGGATAGGATTCTTTATAAAAAATACTGTACAAGTGATTGATCCTAATTTGTTTCAATCTCAAAATGATGAGTTTGAACGACTATGGATAAAAGTAAGAACTGAAGAATCTCAATCATTAAATTTAGGTTTGGTTTATGTTCCTCCTGAAAACACAATGAAAGACACAGTAGATGACCTATATCGTGAATTACACAGTAATATCATAAACTTAAGAGAATCTAATGAACAGTTCTTAATACTTGGGGATTTCAATGGTAGAATAGGACATCGATCAGGAGATAGGGTTTCAAATAAAAATGGTGAAAAATTAATGTCCATGATTGACGAATTTGATTTGACACTTCTCAATAATAGTAATATTAGCACAGGGAAATGGACATGGTCAAGACATACACAACAATCTGTTATTGATTATATGTTAACAAACAATGACTTTAAGTATACTATAGATGAATTTTTTGTTGATGATGAACGTATTTTTGATATAGGTAGTGACCATAACATAATTTGTACAAATATCATAGTACCTAACATGAAGAAAGATGTCAAATCTAACATTACTGAAAAGTGGAAAATAAACAGAGATACTGATTGGAATTATTTTCAAAATGAGCTTGCATTAAATTTTAAATCTTTTAATGATGTTGTCAAGTTAGCTACTAGTGAAAACAATAAACAGACTGCCTGTGATAAAATTTGGAAGTACTGGATAGATAATACTGTTACTGTTTGTCATAAAGCTATTGGCAAGGAAATTATCAAAAGTACTACAAGGCCATGGTTTGATAAAGAAATTAAAACTGCAATAAATGAACGAAAGGAGTCAAACCGCAGATATAGACAGTGGGTAAATAATAATAATAATGATAGGGATAATAATAATGATAATGAAGGTCAGATAATGTGGCAGCAATACTTAGAATACAAACAGAATGCTCAAAAATTAATCCAAAAGAAACAAATTGAATTTAAAGTAAAACAGTGTGTGGATGTTGCAAAATCAGGGGGTAAATCTAATCGCAAGTACTGGTCATTACTGAGAGGAACAAAACAAAGATCATATACAACTGTAGTTCTTCCCTTACAAAAAAGTCCTACAGGATCCCTGTAGGACCCAAGGATCCCTGCAGGAGTCCTATAGGGCTACCTCCATCCTATAGCACTCGTCCTATAGGACAATGCCTGTGCTGTAGGATTTATGTGTCATGTCTTATGGGTTCGTACTAGTCCTATAGGCTCATATTTGTGCCCTATAGGACACCCTACAAGATGATTCTGCCTGACTTTTAGGACTGTAAAACTGAACAAGTAATGTTTGAGTAATGTTTATGATTATAATTATTCCCTTACAAAAATAGTCTGTAGAATTCCACACATTCTCATATAAGCTATTTCTATTTACACACACATGCCAGGAACATACCATATTTCTTTTGCCGTTTGTACATGTCATGGCTGTACACAGACAAAGACTCTCTTTGTTAGATCCAAGGTCAAGTGAGCTGACCTGTGCCTTTGCTTTGTTATGTAAATAGTTTCCTGCATTTACAATGGGCTGATTACATAATAGTACAGCCATGCATTATTCATTTGCACTTGAAGCAGTGCACCAGTGAACATGCATGGCTCTTGTTAATGTAAAGTACTAAAGTTCAACTCCAAATTGCATGGAACATTAGGATCCAAGGTCCATTACCAAGATTCTAACAGTGTTATGGAGAAGGGAGCTCACTAATGTCACAACTGTAAGAATCGACATTGCAGCATCAACTGAACTGACCTCTTAATTACGTGAGTTAAGATACACATCTATTCAGTTAATAATGCACTTGGCTGAGGTGACAAGTCAAAGGTAGGCCTTGCATTCATATGTGTAGGTTGCTTTATATTTTGTAGTCCCTGTATGTTGCATTGATTTCTGTTTTGATTGATTGTTAATATTAATTCCTTTAGAAATAAACTACATGTTTATAATTACTTGTTTTGTAAGTTGACTGACTTTTTGTGAGTTTTGCAGTTATTCATTGCATTTGGTACCAATAGCAAAATCAGAAGGAGTTATTCCTTACTTAACAAAATTTCTGCACTCTTTTACAGAAGTTTGTTTGCCTTGTGCGAGTTCAATCTCATAGAAAGTATGATAACAATATGTAAAGCATATTCTGTACCCTATAGGGCTCCCTACAAGACCCCCTATAGGGTTCCCTATAAGACCCCTATAGGGCTGCCTACAAGACCCCCTATAGGGCTCCCTGTAAGACCACTATAGGGTTCCCTATAAGACACCCTATAGGGCCCCTATAAGACCCCCTATAGGGTTCCCTATAAGACCCCTATAGGGCTCCCTATAGGGTTCCCTGTAAGACTGCGTTCCAAAATCCTGTAAGACTACTACTGCCTGATGTCCTATAAGACCCTACATGCCTCTACCCTATAGGACTGGTATAGGATATTTTTGTAAGGGTTGACCAAGAATCAAATCTTATACTTGATAAAGACAAAGTTAAAAGAGTTTTGGTTAACTATTGGCAACATCTAGGTGAACGGAACCAACAAAATTTAGATCAAAATGATAAATTGTACCAAGAATCTAAGTCCTTTGAGACGAAAGTAATTGAGTCTGTGGATATTTTTGAGAAAAACTCAGCAAAAAATATGGAAAAAATACAGATTTCTACAGAAAATATCAGTAATATTATCATAAATCTAAAAAATAATAAGGCTTGTGGTCCTGATGAAATAACCCATGAAATCATTAAAGGGGGCGGAGAAGTTATAATTGATTCCTTAACAAAACTGTTTAATTTATGCATCAATCTAGAGGTTGTGCCAAGAGACTGGGGAAGAAATATTATTATACCATTATACAAAAAGGGTGACTCAAGGAATCTGAATAACTATAGAGGAATTTCATTGAGTTCAGTAATTGGTAAAATATATAACAGAATAATTGAGAAAGAAGTAACAAATATAGTTGAAAATAGTAATACTCTAGGTGAAGTTCAAGGAGGGTTCAGAAAAAATAGACAAACAACTGATCAAATTTTCATCCTAAAGGGAATAGCTTCAATTCGCAAACACAACAATAAACATACATACATGGCTTTTATAGATTTCAAAAAAGCATATGACAGTGTTTGGAGAGAGGGACTTTGGTATGCACTATGGAATAATGGGATCAAAGGGAAGCTCTGGCGTGTGATAAAACACACATATGATCACATTGAAAGCAAAGTCTCTTTTGGTGATATTGACACTGATTATTTTGATCAAAATGAAGGTCTCAGACAGGGATGCGTTTTAGCACCAATTCTATTTGCAATATACATCAATGAATTCAAGAAATTATTAAATGAATCATTTCTTGGTGTCAGTATTGATTCTGAACTTATCTGTGGCCTTTTTTTTGCTGATGATGTAGTTCTATTAGCGCCAAATGAAAAACAAATGAATTCCATGTTACATGTATGTATTGCAAATAGATATTGTAAATTATGGAAAATGTCAATCAATGAAGAAAAATCTAATATGCTAATAGTAAATAAGAAAGTTGATAAACAGAAAGAGTGGATGATTGGGGAGTTGAAGATAAAAGAGGCAACTGAATATAAGTACCTTGGCTACTGGATATCTCGCAACCTATCTGACCACACTCATTTTGTGAAAATCTCTGAAAAATTTGATAATTTATTTCCTCTGATGAAGGCAATTCTTGGTAACCATGGAGATATAAATAGAATTGATTATGGCTTTTCCTTGTGGAATCACATAATGTGTCCATCAATTGAGTATGCTGGGGAACTACTCGTTCTCAGCACAACAGACTTAGAAAGTCTTGAGCGAATGCAACGCTTGGTTGGCAAATTTATTTTAAAGGCCTGCAGACACACTGCTAATGAAGCAGTACTTGGTGACCTTGGCTGGAATACAATGAGAAGTAAACTAAATATCATGAAACTGAAATATTATAAAAGATTACATGATATGGTCAACTCCAGATGGACCAAACAAATTTTTAATCACATGTGTTTAATTAATTCACAGGCAGAGCAGAATGAGAAGTTGTGTTGGAACTGGCCAAAATCTGTCAGCGATATACAAATGAATTTAAATATCACAACTATCCACAACCTCACAGACAAAAACATTAAAGAAATCATTTTAGATGATGATGAAAAGTCATGGAGAGACAACACAACCAAAAAATCCACCTTAGCTCATTACCAAAAATTTAAAAAGAAATTAAAATGTGAATCATATTTGAAAACTATGAATGAATTTAAAGGTGCCCAATTAAAGTTCAAAGCAAGGTCATGTACTCTGGGGTTAAAATATGAAACGAGACGATGGGAAAATGGAGAGGATGATTATACCTGTCCATGTTGTGGTAAAGAAGATGAGACATTAGAACACTTCTTGTCTAAATGTCAACACTTCTCAACTGAAAGAAATAAATTAAGGGCTAAGACAGAAGAAATTCTCTTGAATGACAAAGAAATGAATTTATATAAAGATTTCATTGAAAGAAAAGGGTTGATTTGTTTGTATTTAGGAGACTCAACTGAAAACTACACCCCTGAATTAAGCTACAAAATTGATATTATTTTTAAACAATTCTTAGTCGAAGCTGTAGACAACAGAAGGAATTTTTTGAACTAGCTGTTAGCATTCTAGTTTATTATTATTGTTGCTGTGGTTTTTTTTTTGTTTTTCTTTCTTCTTCTCTCTGTACTTGAAATTTATTTTTCATCAGTGTTTTGCAGCTCCTAATGTTTTATTTAGTGAGCCCCTGATCTAAAAGGGATGCAGCAAATAAATAAATAAATAAATAAATATCCTGAATTAGGAAAATTCATTAAATTTGCAAATAAGGAATTGGCTGAAGTAAAAATGCTTAATGACTTTCAATGTTGTATCATAGTATCTTTAATGTACATAGCAAGTTTCATGAAATTTGGTCTAGTCAATAAAGATAAATATCCCTAATTAGGAAAGTTCATTAATTGTGCAAATTAGGAATTGGCTGAAATAAAATGTTTAATGACTTTTGATAATGTTGTTGAACAGTATCTTCAATATATGTAGCAAGATTCATCAACTTCGGTCTAGTCAATTCAGATATATATCACTAATTAGTGAAGTTCATTAAATATGTAAATAAGGAATCGGCTGAAGTCAATTTTGATCAAGTCAAATCAAATATATATCCCTAATTAGGAAAGTTCATTAAATATGCAAATTATCCATTACCCTTTATGTCACCCCTTAATATCTTTCACAGCTGTAGCAAATCTCATCAAATTGTGTGCAGTCGTTGTCAATATATACTAGTATCCTTTTTTTCTAAAATCATTAATTATGCAAATGAGCAAAAAGTAAGCAAGCCACACCCACCAAAAACTAATCAGTTCTTGCCATTTGCAAACTGAATGTACATACATGATTTGATTCTGATCTGATGAGCCGTTTTTGAGATATAGAGCACACAGACAGACAGACGGACGGACGGATGGACAGACACAGACAGACAGACACAGACACACAGACAGACAGACATCGCTGTGACATATGCTCACGTGTGTGAACATGTGAGCAAAAAACTGGAGTCTGGGCATTTCTATCATCAATATACAGATAAAAAAATCATCATAAATTGTCAAAAGATATAACGACTTTCCCTTAAATATGTTTAGTTTTACTCATAAGTGAGGAAAACAAAGTTTCAGTGAGCAAAACACTGGTTCAGAAAAATTGTAAAAACTTGGCTATTGAACCACTATTTTAGAGACTGGGGATTTCACCTAGTGGTTTGACTGTGGCATCTTCGCTATGTGACTAGGTGCCATAGGTTATTGGTTCAAACCCAATCGAAAACTTACTGTATTCATTACCACTTAACATTAACTTTGACATTAGTGATTGACATCAATTATGTACAACAGTTCTGGACATCTGGTTACATTCAAAGCTTATTCAACTACTGTATTCACACTTTAAAATTTAAAATTCGAAATTCCTATACTACAACTGACATGTCAACAATATCACCAAAACAGAATTGCAGAATGTTTAAAATATATGATGTCTGCAAAATATAATCCCCAATTTCCCCATGGCCAAAACTGACCAATCTCTTAAGGTAGCAGTATAGGCTATTTTTGCACCAATTCTTTTCTCAGATTTAATGTCAAGTTTCAAGTGTTAGAATCAAGATATTAAGTTCAAATTTTCAGGATAACTCCCTTAGTTAATACTTTCTCCAAAGTATATAAAAATTGTATATTTGCAGCCATGGTTTTGAAATATGACACCAGTAAATATTAAAATTAAATTTTTCATATTGTTTTACATATTTGAATTTAATAATAATTGGATAGTACTTAATACTACCAAATTAGTTATAAATATATTGACACTATTAATTGTAAGATGTGTATGGCAGGATTTGTAAATAAAATTTGTTTTTATGATTTTACATGGGTTTACATATCAAAAAATTATTAAAAAATTCTTTCAAATTTCAAAATGTGATTTTTCAAAAAGTACTTCAAATACAGGAAATTGTGCCATAGTCATCTTGTCTGTAACCTTGTTAATAGGCTGTAAAAATTCCATGTCCATACCTCATTTCAAAGGTTGGATTAAAGTGGCATAAAATTATGTAGGAAAACTGTTATTCTGTCAAAAATGTTGAAAACAAGCCATATTTACACCCCTCTTTTGAAGTCACAGAGCAGTCTTTTTTTGTTAATCTCACTTTTGACACCTCTTTGACACTCAAATAATCTTAAAATGCATTTACAATAGCAGTCACGTATTCTGAATGCAAGCACTGCCTTGTCAAACATTCCTGAAAAACAGCAAAAAATGACTTTCCCTTTTCAAACATTTTTTAAAAGCTAGGGGACCTCTACCATAGTTAATACAATAAGGACTCCTCAACTTCCTCTTATTTGGTCACTTTTTCAGAAGTTTCAACAGGCTATAACTCTGCAATCCTTCGACCCCAAATGTCTAATTTTTTTATTCCTCAGAGAATGTTGACTACTTTTATATTTTAATAGTTTTATTGAAGTTTATAACTGACGCTCTAGCCTTTACCGCCACCTTAATGGTCGCAGCTATCAGTCATAAGTCCAAATTCTAAATATTATCACTGCATGCACTGTTGAGCACTGAGTAACATGTGCTTGTGAATAAAGATCACAAAGTCTGTTTGAGACTTTCACTGCAAACATGTAGTTTAACCAAATAACATGTTCTTCCCTGATCTCTATACTCACCAGATTCAGATGATTTCATGGTTCATGTTGGACTAGATGAAGAATCCTACCAGCAACAAATGAGAGATCTTGACAGTCAAGTCCAAACAAGAACTGTCAGGAAGAAAAGGGAGCTACTGGAAGCAGCATGGAGGAAGATCAAAGAAGAGCTGGAGAAAACTGAAACTGAGGCTGTAGCAAATAACGCTCCTCTCCAAGGAGTACATCAAAACTGCAGGAACAGCTTTGGTGAAGGAATTACAGTGACCAGTATGAAAAGAGACTCCTTGGCAATCTCACTTGACCTACCTTCTCTGTATAACCTGTACAGATTGAAACAAACATGTCTATCTGGTAGTTTTCCTGACTCATTTGAACCACTATTGATAACGGATAAGATGAGAGAGGAGGCTGACAAAGTTGGATTACAACTCAAGTTGAAAGCAACATATGATCAAGCCAGATTTGATGAGCTGGAACTGTTCTTCATAAACAGTAAGTCTGCGGTGCTGCATACCTTGACAAACAAAGATAATGTTTACAATCAAGGGTGAAAAGTGACTAAACAGAAAATTGTATATCTCTATATAAATAGCTGTGGTAAATATGTTGCATTTCTCAAGTTTTGTCAATCAGATGATGATAATATTCATTTACTGTTGCTTTATTATCACTGAATGCATTCTTCACATTTTATGAAGAAAGTCCACTTTAAGTGATATGAGACACCTCAGACACAACTCAAATGCAGGGGTACGTTATAGGACAAAGAGTGTACATCTGAATCAGTGCAAACTGATAAAACCCCTACCTTATGATATTTCAGCACTGTTTGAGTCAAAACAGGTGTTTCTGGAAATGTAGCTGTATTAATCCAACCAGGAGATTCTCTTTCCTTGGAGAAAGCATTCCTAAGTCAGTTGATCTTCCCAATCTGGGTTAGAGAACAAGAGACTGCATAGTTCATATGTAAGCCATAGCCATGTTAGATGTAAAATATCTGCCTTTAGATAAAATACACTTTATTTATAACACTTTTACTTGAATTAAGGATAATCAATCCTAGATACACCTCTGACTGACAATCATAACCAGCATTTGTAAGCAATTATTAACTGGTATTTCACAGAGGTTCAAATAGCAGCAAGTTGTCTTAGCTCATACATCCTTTTTTCATTCAGGAGATGGAGGTGGACTTGAACCTGTCAAAATGTATCATGATGTCATTGAGGGAGAAGATGATGAAGAGATACTAACGGATGTAAGTTTACAATTATTAAACAATTATAATAATAGTATTTTTATCAATGAAGAAGAAAGATATAGGTATGTTTCTACTCAGGAATAACACAATTAGAATATGTAAACAAGTTTTTTATATTATATTATAATATTCATCACAGAAATTTCAATTCATGATCTCATTCAAAACCAAAGAAATAACAGCCTTTGAAATATCCTGTTGTACTTTGACATTTCAGGATGAAGACACTGATCAGAAATCTGACACTGCAGTCACAGAAGGAGATGCTGGTAGTTCTCAGACTGAACAAGGACAATGTAAGTACTTGTGGTTTATCTTTGTACTTCTCATTGAGATCACTAGATATTAAAAAAAAAATATTACCCAACATCAACATTCTGATTGGTATCCATAGTCATGTACCTAGGAGTGTATATTGTTAAACATTTTGTGAAATATCAATACTCATGAAATCCATGCATTCTGATTTTGGCCACACTGAAATTCACCCTGGACATGTAATAACACAGTTGAAGATAATCATTGATGCATCCATTTACATCCGACATAGAAGATACTGATATTGTGAATATGAGATTATTACCATCCCATCAATAGCAATACTGATAATTAGATATTGTTCCAAAGTGAAAGACATTCAACCATTCTCTTGCCAAATCAACAATAGAAATCTGGGGTCACCATGCAAAGTTTGGAACTCAATGAAACACTACCCAACATTTTGCAATACTTGAAATTCAAAAGGCCATCTGCCATTACTGTGTTAACTCTATGGGTAAAAATTACAGTTTAGATTTTCGAGAAACTAAGATGTCAAGAGTTTTTCTTTCTCCAAGCCCTTTAAAATGATCCCCAACAAGTAGTAGATCAGAACAGAATTGTAGAAATTAAATGGAGTCCAACTATCTGTCCCCTAGGCATGTTCTACCTTAATTAACCCACGAAAATGCAACCAGCTTCAGGTTCATTATTTCCACATATTCCATTAATGCAGGCGTTACATTCTCCTGTTTTCATTGTTTGAGGATTATTATTGCCTTAGTCTTTAAAAGTATTGATTTCATTACACAACTTTGGAGGTTTTGAGTGTGGCTTGGACGCAGCACTTAATGACCTGGATCCCCTTGTTGCAATGCAGTTGAAACTGTGTGTCTAACACATGAAAGTGTATTCTGTGTCTCGAAAGTTCAGTGGCATTTGGGTTTATAAAAATGGAAACTCCTACATTGGCAACAAAACTAAAACACAAGGACTCAAAATTTGCCAAGTGGATGTATTTTGTTTGACTCTAATAATTATGACTGATTTGTACAATATGTTCATGTTATAGGCTATCTGTTTGTCTACACTGACAAGCATATCAAAAAGATCGACACAAAAAACTTACGATGCACCAAAATGTATGACATAGACAATGTTTAATTGTCCTGATGTAGAACAACCAGAGTATAAATCCTGGTATTTATTTTTCAGAGGTGACAAACTTGGCTTTTGCATGTGATCACACTTACTGTTGGTTTAAATGTGTCCACTCTTTGTTGCTGTCAGCCACTGAAGATATCCAATCTAAATCTGAGATGGAAAGGACAACTCTAGAATCTCAACTGAAGGAGGCAAAGGCCGAGAAGGCTACCTTGGAAGAGAGCTGTAAGGAACTGACACAGAAGTTAGAGAGTACTCAGCAGTCATTGGTCAGTCAACGTATTGGGAACAGTATGGAGAAAGAGAAGTTAGAGAGTGAACTTGAACAGAAGGAAAAGCTGATCAAAGAGCTTCAGAACAAAGTAGTGGAATTAGAACATCAATTGGAACAATCTGATCTGAAGAAACAAGGAGAGAAAGGTAAGAAGTCTTTGATTGTATTTATTAGATTACAGCACTTGTCATTTGACTTAGGAGGTTCACTGTTTGACACGCACATATTTCTTGTTTGTTATGCCTGAAGGTTTAGTGTTAAACATAAAGAATCACTTAAATTGACCGAAATGCAACAATTCATCCATTAAGTCACACAGAGTTCATTTTTGTCTATGACTTGCTGAAAGAAAAGCAGGGATATATTCATGGTTGATCAAGACTGAAGTTTTGAGCCAATCATACGTGTGAACCGGGGAAAAAGAATTTTGAGAGGTAAAAGTTCTGCTACAGTGTATTTATTTTTTAACGTTCTGTATGATAAGAGAACATGCTGCAATCGACTGCTCATCCTTTGATGTTGTGTGTTAAAGACTAAAACAACTTGTGCTTCACAGTCAAGAAATCCATGTGTCCCAAACAGTGAAACTCCAAACTCAAATGACAAGCACTGTAATAATAAGTCCATGTCACAACTACAGTCAAAGTTGTGTAATACCGGTATGTATAATGGTGAAGCATAGGACCAAGAAAAAGTGACCACTATATGGAGGTGGCCCCCCTTTTATACAAGGTGGCTTCAATTGGCATTCACCTTCAGGCTTCAGTGTAGGTGGTGTGTCGACTAGTGAATTCAGAAAAAAGATGACAATAATGTACTGTTATTCAATATCATGTGCCTCTTTAAAATCATATGACACAAGCATGTCATTTTTGAATCAACTGTGACAAGTAGAAATTAGTAAAAGTATGTCACATTTTTTGCTTTTAGTGTAAGCAGTTTTGACAGGTGACATTCAGAGTCAGATATGCATGGATTATACCAATATACACCGGTTTTATAACAAATTTGAGCATAAGTGAGGAACCTGTTCTATTGAGGGCCGGGAACATTGACTACCGCAAGGTGACCACTTAAATAAGGTGGTGACTGATCTGTAGGCATGACCATAACAGCAGGTTTTGACTGTATAATACGATGGTCGAATCTTTATCCTGCAAAGTTCAAATCATAATCAAGTAAAGTTGGTTATAAACCATTGAGGCATAATACCTCCCATTTGCTGCATTTTAACAAGGGCTTTAACCAGGGGTGAGCAAATCCATTTTGAATCCAGTGGTCCCCGGACCAGTAGCAAAAACAATTCAGTGGTCCTGCAACTTGGTCTGGTGGTCCTCCTTTCCCCCATTTTTTTTGTAAATTGTAATAAATAAAATCACGAGCATAATCAACATTCGCTTTAATTTCAATAAAAATCAAGCGTAGTGATGTTGGGGTGATGTATTTCTATTGTCCTGATGCGCGTTGCGCTTCCGTTACACTGTTTATTCGCGTAAAGAGATTATCGCAACTTGGTCTAACATTAGCATAAATGATGACACCATTTTTACCTAACATGCAATGAACTAAAGGACAATTCGCAGGCGTACATAGGCTGTGTTTCGTATTTACACGTGCTGGTTGCATTTGACTGGACTACACTTGCAGTCAACACCAATGTAATCATTACGACCATGATTTCATTTCTCTTGATGACAAGACATCGATTTCAACACCATTTCAGAGGAACAGAGTGAAGAGGTCTAAAGTGTTCCGATTGTATAACTTTAAGTTTAAGTTAAAACGAAGTTCACATGCCCCGTCCGTGAAAACGAGCGCATAAGTGCATGGAGCCAGCGGTTTTCGAGGACATAGGACATCGAAACAAAAATGACCTTTCTTAAATGTAAATTTTCCTATTCGTAGCGGCATTGTTTTACAGCTATCGGGAGATCTGTGTGACACATCAAGCACTTGCCTCGATAGGGCTTCATGACACGCCAGAAAAATCGCAATGGGGTTTGAATCAAAACAATATTTTTCACGTAAAATTCCCGCCAATGGATACGTTTGATCACAAAAATTGCGTCGTCAGTTTATTTTAAATAGTGTTACAAGTACCAAATCAAGAAAATCTACCTTAAAATACCATGTAGTACGCAAGGCACAGCGAGCAGAAAAGATTTCAAAGAATCGATCATCGACTCTGCGAGGGTCGCAAAAAAATTGCGTTCGGCCGAGTTTGGGTCATCTGCTTTTCTATTCTTTATACTTTGATTTGCAGTTATTGAATCGCTAAAATAAGTTGAAATTGCTTTCAATCAGATAAATAGGTCCCAATCGAACTTATTTGACCAGTCATCAAAACGAAAAACCATGAATATTTCGACTCTTCACACAACGAGAATACAGATCGTCAGTTGACGCCTTTTTCTAAATTGCGTAGCAAAGCATTACACAATAAACTATCAGTTTGCGTCTCATTATAAACCTTTATTCAAAAACTTGGTTCGTCAGTTTAATTTTACGTATACTTAATCACAAGAACAGACATCAGAATGAAACAGACCTTCATAATTTTGCAGTGTAGAGCGAACAAAAATTCATGTTCTCCTGACACATTATGAAAGACGCAATTCAATGAAAATGACCTAAGCGCGATAGCGTAATCAAACGCCGATTTAGCGCTGAAAATCGATTAGGAATAAAAAGATCACCCACTTTCCTTATCAAGAAATATTGCTTATTGAGAATACACTGACGTTTCAAAGTAGCTGTATACTTTACGGCTGATTCAGGCTGGTTTCTTCGTCAAAGACGACACCACCGTACCCACTCTTTGAGGGGACGCTACAGCTGGTGTGACGTCATCAACAGCGAACGCCAGCGCAACGCGCATCCTACCAGCTAATCCCCTCGTTCGCACATTTTGACTATAGCGTTTCCCGACCGATTGGTGGAGGGACTGTGTTTCCACATTGTCGCTGGACTATTTTGCCAGCTGTTTTCTGACAAAATCATATCTCAAATGATTAGCTATAGTCATTCAAAGACCCTGCTCTTTATGCAGAACAAAGTTGACTCAATGCAGCAGACGATCGACCACTGCTGTGTGAGCTCTATAATTCAATTACTGTACTGTCTATAGAAACAGCATGATCGGCAACTACAAGTCAATTCAGCAATACTGGGTACCCCTATTGACCCTGTTGCGTGAAAGATAATGTAAGTGGCAGTGGAAGTCACCTGATACCAAATATGACCGGAGAATTATTCTCGATGGCAGTGCAGGACTGGCACCGTTGTGTACACGCTTGCGGGTATCGGATTGCGCACTTTGCTATCTTTTTGTATCTGTTATTTTTTGATTATCTACCCAGGTCCGTCGGACCAGACAAAGTGAAAAACTAATGGTCCGCGGCAAAAAATCGATGGTCCCGGACCTCGGACCACTGGATTTGCTCACCCCTGTTTAACATTTGAAGGCCCCTGAAAACCCAGATACTGTAAACACCAGGTGTTTACTGACTATAAACCCTGCTATGACATACCATGCCAAGTAGTTGAAAATTATATCCAACGTTTTGGATAATATTTATACTGTCTTTTCCTAATTTGGCATATATCAGGAAAGTGATACTGCATGCAGCATGGCGAAATAAGGGTGAACGCTGTGCATCAAACATACATTTATACATTTTATGTTTATGGACACTGGATCTATACCAGTTTAAGCTCATCTAGTGTCCTCTAGCAGTGAGATGCAACAAAGACAAGCATATTACATCAAGAAAATACAGGGATAGTTTGAAGCCAGAAGCAGTGTTTGTAGTCACTACATTTCTAGATACTAATAGCTATGCTCAATTATTGGCCAGGATTTGCAAGGACCCTATGGGGGTTGGTTCCCCCCTCTTCATACAGAACTTTTAAAATTTGATTTAATGTTAAAGTAACATCATTTCATATAAATAGAACAATTGTCTCATGTAGAAATGTTTGGGTACCACCCACTTTTACCCCTTACCGATCATCAATTTTTTCTCAATTTTCTTCAAACAAACGCATCTCTGACATCTCTGAAACTGTTTGTCCAATACCAATCACATTGGTTTGTAACTTGTCAGGGATGACCTCTTTTAGTTTTCTTTCAAAAGATGAAGAAATATACATATACCAATTTTTGAGGCTTAGTTTTCTCTTTTTCAGTCAAAACGTTTTTTATATCACTGTTCATAGAACAATGAAATTCAATATTGGCTTTCCAGGGATAAACCATTGATTTTATGATCATAATGACTTCCTTATTATTAACACTCTCATGAAAATGTATATTGGTATGTGCCGCCTGAGTGGAACACTTTTTCCGCAAAAAATCCATATGTGGGTCATTCTTCATCCAGAAATCCATCATTCTGGGTCAGTAATCAAGGAGATCTTTGAATGCAGTAAAATAATATCTAAAAATTCCCCTAATTTGTCAAGAATATCCCTAATAATGGGTCATATATTTTTTTAATTCATGGTTAGATATTTTCAACGTAAGTGGCATACCCCCAACACAAAAATATTCGGAGTACCCCTTCCCGGGGGGGGGGGGGTATACCAGCCACAGTACCTTACACTGCAAAAGTGTCAATTCATTTGAAAGCACAGTGTCCCAGAGATGGACTCTCAGTTTGCTGTCATAGATTGCTTTTCAGGTTGTACATAACATTCTCTTCTTCTAAGACCTACAAAGCACTCCCTAACATCTTTGCAGTTGCATGATGGGAAAATCTACTTACTGTAAAACAAAGTGTGTTTGATTCACTCACCATTGACTTTGACACAATGAGGTACTTAGGAAATCATTCTTTGAAGTCCTGGAAACTTTAACCACTGTATCAGCCATGTGTCACAATCTACAAAACAACAGAAACATTATAAACTGTCATCAAATGCCTCGGAAAAATTCTTCAAAATGTGTGAATTTTTACTGCAGAAAATATATTCATGAATTAATTCAGTCAGATCCTGATACCATTAGAACGTTCCGACATGTGTGTTTAGTACATCAAAAGCTATGACATGTACAACTTGACTCTACAAGACAGTACTCCCTTGTCCCATGCAAATTTAGGCAAGGATATATAGACTACGGTATTGACATGAACTAACTCAGATTGTTGACTACAGTTCACATTAAGGTCATTGATGTCATGCCATGCCTTCATTCATGTCAGGAATGGCAACTTATGAAAATCCAGATTTTAATATACTCACCTGTGAACTTTTAACATCACAGAACATCACACAACAACATAATTTGAAGTCTCGGAGACTTTCACCGTGGTATTCTGTATCAGCAAAAATCTAAGAGAAAAAAAAATGTAAAGAAAAATTGTTACAGTAGTGCCATATATACCAGTAGTACCTGGTACCTTATTTTATCAGAACTGATGGACTTCAGGATAGATCATTGGTCAGAGTGCACATTGTAGCTTTCATTAAAGGTGCTGTATTTGTGACTTGTTTTTTGGTTTTTGTTACACCATTCAGAGAACTAAATGCATTGCATCAGTTGTTTACATAAATTTGTAAACACCATGGTTACCGGCAGTTCACTAGTTATCAGAGACAGTTGTGATTAGTTTCATGGACAATAACAACTATTGATAGACCACTATCATTGACAAAGGATGCTTAAACTTGACACCATCTTTTTTTCAAGTTGTAAAAAACCTACAAGAAAGAAGTCACTTTGACACCTTCCACAACAGCTGAAATGAACACACTGACTGCAGGAAAGTAATCATTATTACATGTATCAATTCTGATTACATGGGAACACAGTCTACCATGTGTTGAATTTCATAAATATCTGCCTTGTTGATCAAGTAATCCTGTCTCATGAACAGTAATCAGCTGTAGGAAGAATTTTGTACAAACCTATTTTATCAGAATTGATGCATTCTGGGACAGACCTGAGGTCAGAGTGCACATTTCATAAATATGGACTATTTCACGATTCATCAAAATTCCATGATTCATCACGTAAATTTTCGGTAATAATATTGATGCAGTTTGCCTATCACTACGGATTTAAAAAGAGTATTATAATTGCTTTTTTGAGAGGGTAAGACAATTATTTTACTGTTAGGTGACTTACCACTTTGAAGTTTATAGGAATGCTTGAATTCTGGAGCAGTTATCACCATGATAAAAAAACAAAATCAATATCTGTGAATTTAATAGAGATAGTTCCTCTGCCAAGTTGAATCTGAGGGAATTGTCATGTTTGCATCATGTGTTCTGTTACACTTCAAAACACAAGATGCTACAATTTACTTTGCTGTAAACCCTGTGTTGAAGCATATAAACACTTTAGTCACTGCCCCACCTAGTTCACATTGAACCATGTGTTGAATGCAAACACTACTACTAGGACAACTGACTGAACTACGACAGTGTTAAACTCTTACCTCTGAACTTTGACCTCATGCATGTATTGCAGTGATCACGCTTTGACATCTTATGATAAACTTTCACCATTTCATTCAATTATTACGGGTAGAATAAAAGAAAAATAATTGTAAAATTTTGGAATCAAAACCGCCAAAGCTAGGAAAAGCTTAACCTTTCCATACGACATGAATCTACATTAATTCGTTAACTACTGACATACATTCAAGGGTTTATGCTGTCTTTACACAGTGCAGATTTAGAGATGCAGAATGGCAGCCATTTTGTTTTTTGCAAATGTAGCTCAGGATCACTCAAAAGTTGAAAACATTTGTTGTTGTTATCTTGACATTTATCTAGTCTAGGTTACCTAGGGGGTCAGACTGCACTTCTGGGCTCTCATCTGGCTGTCCCAATACAGTATGGGGAAATCCCATTTCAAAAAATTTCTGAACAAGATGGTGTAATACGGACTGGAGCCATGCATCCTGGGGAGGGAATAACTGATCTACGTTGTAATTATCAAGTTTTGAAACAAAGTCACTGAAAAAATAAACCTTCAAAGTTACGTTGAAGTAGCTTTTGAAGTCCCTTTTTTTGTATGAGCATGAACCATGTCTTGTATGTCTTGGATCAGTTTATAGACAAGTAGAATACAACGGACCCAGGATATGAAATTCACAGTTCACACTTTATTACAAAGGCTGGACTTCAAAAGCCACTTTAGCATAACCTTGAACATGTTGAAGCTATATTATACATGATTTTGTCTAAAACCATAATAATTACGTCATGGATCAGTTGCTCCCAGGATGCATTGCTCTTGTCCGTAATGCACCATCTTGCTCAGTAATTTTTGAATGGAATTTCCTAAGACTGTGGGGGTGGCTGTATGAGAGCCAAAAGTGCAGTTTGGGTAACAGAAACTAGACAGTTCTCATATAATATGATGGCTGATATTTTACAGTAAATGTCACCAGAATGAAGAGATTTGGGCTTAGGTATTTGATAAAATGAATTAAAGGTCAACGATTGCAAATTGCCGATTGATTTTTTGAAGGAACAGTTACTTACCAAGAGCCTGTCTTTGCACATTATTTCAATGATCTCTAAAACTGTGATGCTATGCCAGACTGTAGATATCTCAGAAAATTGAAATCTGTGTGACCATTAAAATGGAAGAAAATCACACTATGGAATGCAATGCAATATTTGTGTGTGTTTCTACCAAAGTTATAGGGATATGTAAATGATCCAGGAACTGACATAACATTACTACTATCAACTAGTAAAACTGTATTTATGTACAGTTCTGGTCAAAATTATTAGAAAATTTAAAAAAAATGACTTCAACTCACAAATGTCTGGTGGAACATCAGTAGTTGTGAAAAGAAAATAAGAATTTTTGAGTTACAATCATGAAACTGTTTCCATGGAAAACAGATTTTCCAAGACTGTATCAATTCATTGAATTATCATTTGGAATTTGGCAACAGTATGAGAACTATTGATACTAGAGAATTTTCATATTATTTTGAATGAGAAAACTGTTATGATGAAATTTTAAACAAATAGAATAAAACTTGCTATTGTTACTAGTAGTACACAAGTGTATTAATGCATTGATACACAAATAGAAAGTTTACTTCGGTCCTTAACCTTTTTAACAGAACTTTCATTATATTTTAACCCCTAGATAAGGTACAAAGAAAAGCAATTTTTTAGCTCTTATGTTGCCATGGTTACTTGTATGCACTGCAGCACTAATGTATTTATGTACCAGTACAGAAGAAGATCTTGGTTAAAATGACTGCAAAATTCAAACAAAATTCACTAAAACTTCAACATTTATATTCACACTCACAGATCTGCATGAGAACACTACAGAATTTTTGTTAAAAATGTTCACTAATTAAAAATTTGTTGGCTAAATAAGAATTTTGTGAGCGATATTTATAAAACACTGCTGTGGATACTACCAAACATTCTAAGAGTGTTTCAATTCATTGGCATATCATTGAAAAAGTTTACATTCTGTGCCAGTGAATATTTCCAGGATAATTTATATTTCAACTGCAAAAAGATAAAGATAAAGATAATTTAGAGAAAATGGAATTAAATCTGTTGCCATGGTGACTAATAATTCTCTAGTGTAGTAATGTATTCCTACACCATGAGCAAGCTTACTTGAGTCTTACAACTTTTGCGAAAGATTTTTCATTTTACTTCAACAACGAGAGGGTTATGAAGAAAAGCAAAATTTGACCATTTATGTTGCCATGGTTACTTGTTATGCTTGCCTGTACTAATTCATTAATACATGATAAACAAGCTAATGTCCATCTGTGAATTTTTGCAAAAAAATTTTTGATCTACTGCATAAAATACAAAAGTAAAAGAAAAATAAATATTTTGGGCCATTGTCATAAAAACATGTTGCTATGGTTACAGTAATTAGTGAATGAATTCAAGTTTTGGTACATGACTACTACATCTTAAAATACACAAATGTGATACATTTGAAAAATTTGAAATTTAGTTTAAGAAATTAAAAAAATTATGACAAAAGTTAACTACAATATGTCAATATTTCCTTGATAATTTTTATTTCAACAACAAATGAAGTTATGAGGCAATGGTAATTTTGAGCAATTGGGAAAAAAAAATATGTTTTTATGTGTATCTGTGTATTGCGACACTATGAACAAGCTTCTTTTTAGTCTTACAACTTTTGCAAAAGAATTTTCATTTTACCTCAAAAGCAATACAGAATATGAAGAAAAGCAAATTTTGAACATGTTGCCATGGTTACTTGTTATCGCGACAATACTAATGCATTAATACACAATAAACAAGCTTATGACAATCTGCGATCTTTTGCAAAAACATTTTGGACCTACTACATTAAATACAAAAGTTACAGGAAAATAATATTTTGAGCAATTGTCTTAAAAACATGTTGCCATGGTTACTAGTAATAAATGTATGACTTTGTATTTTGATACATGATAGCTACATCTTTAAAATAAACAAATATGCAAAATTAGAAGAATTGGAAATTTAGTATAAAAAATTAAAAATGTATGACACAAATACTGATTTTGCCTATTTCTGTTGAAAATGTTGCCATGGTAAATTCGCAAAATGACTAATAATTGAGGGAGAAGTTGTAAAAAAATAACATTTATGTGAATTTAAAAAAAAATATGTGGCAGTGAAAAAATTATGTGAATCAAAGTGTTTCTTTTTACAGCAGAACAAAAAGTAAGCTGTGCAACAATGCATTCAATAATTTTTACAGATTTGACCTTTGACCTTTCAGGTGACTGGTCAATGACATTGGTCAGTGGTCAACATCAAGACCAAGGACAAAAATTCAGGAGTCCAAGAGGTTTAGCCTTTCACCGTGATAAACTTGTGGTGTGTGACAGTGGTAACAATATTGTACAGATATTAAACAAAGATTATACCTGTGACAAAGTCATAGGAAGCTTTGATGGTCAGTTTGCAAAGCCATTCCGGCCAAAGAGTGTAGCCATCTCACGTTTCAACCACTATTTCATACTTGATGATGAAAATAAACAAATTGTTGTTTGTGATGAAAACGGTAAAATTATCCAAATAATTACTCTACCTGAAAACATCAAAGTAGTCTGGGACATAGCTCTGATGGATGACTTTGTTTTGGTCACTTTGAGTTTGACCTCTTCGGATGCCATGGTGAGACGTGAGGACAGAGATGATAGACTGGTCAAGTACACTCAAAGTGGAGAATATCTAGCAGAAGTCAATGGTCAAATTAGTGGCCAAGGACAATTCTACAGGCCGGTGTCTGTGGTTGTAAACAGCAACAATGTCATCATGGTTTATGACAGTGGCAATCGATGCATCAAGTGTTTTGACAGCGACCTGAATTTTTTACATCAATTCGGACAAAGACTGATACCAAAGTGGGGCATTGTGGGATACATTGCTGTGGATGAAGATGATAATGTTTATGTTTGTGACTTCTACTTTCATAGAATCCTAAAATATCGATGTGATGGAAAGCGGATCTGTGAACTATTGGAAGGTAATTTGAGTGAACCCTGGTACATTGCAGTCATGGGTGATAAAATTGGTGTTGTAGAGGATGACAGTGACCAAATCAAAGTATTTTCCAAGTAGATAAAATACACCAACATGAAGTGTGTGTCTACATGACATCAAAATGTCAGAATTTGGAGGAATTTTTTGAAAGGAATAATTTTGTGAGCGTTGAAGTTTGAACGCATTGCATTGACTTGACTGCATTGTTGACAAGGATGTTATGGCAACAAGTTGATTGCAAGGTTATTTTTACAAATTTAGAAATATGGTTGTTGACAAAAACTGTGATTTTTGTCAGTCGATTCATCTCAGGGATGTTAGAAATACAAAACGGAGATATTTTGTGGATTTATCATCAACAATTTTGACCAATTTTGTCATGGAGGTATTTGACTGCCGTTGTACACGGCATATCCCAATGACAACATTGGTCAAAAGTGTTTGTTGATATTTAAATATTGGCGTTATTTTTCATTTTAAAATTGAAATTTTGCATCGGACAATCTCAGAGATACAGTCGCTCACTTCCTTTGTATACCGGTGAAACAATCTTGCAAATTTTGTGAAATTTTTATTGAAAATTGTGATCAATTTTGACAAGGGGTTGTCTACAGGCAATAGTACAGATACACCTTCCATCACATCGCCATAAATATCGGGCGCAATATCAATTGTGTGTGCAAAATAAGATGAGATAAAATACCTGCATATCTGATGATGTTAATCTTGTTGAAATCTGTCGATATTTCCATCCGATGGAGGAAGATTACTCCGATTTATGGTTTATAAACAACGACTTCAACCTCAGCAATCACCGCCATTCTAAGTTCAGGAATGCACGTTGAGGGCGTTGTATCCAGGTCGATCTCACTTTGTTGAGAGGCGCACGCGAGTTGGATCAACTCAGGGCATTACTTCGTTGTACCAATTGTACAAACTTTTCAAGGGTAGTTTTGAAATATTCATAATGCTTTCGTTCTCTATCAGTGTTCTGTTTTCCTACTTTTGTTGTAAATAGTGACTCTAGACACATATATCTTACAGTGAGAATTATCGGTGGTCCTTAGAAAAGTGGTTGATGCTGTATGAAACATTGTATCAAAATTTAGACCAGTAACTAAGGACGCTTACATCACAGAAGTAGATGTGTGTAAGATGTAAATAAACATGAATGATGACACCAGCGTAGATCGCCATTTTATGGCATTGTCGTTTATTTTTCGTGACGTTCATGAGAACAAATCTTTGTTTTAGATTTCAATCCAACTTTTACCAACATGTACAGGAATAGGTGAGCGTCACCTCGTGATTTTGATATCTACAACAGCAATATGATGACATTGTACACTGATATTTATGTCATTTATATTTCTTCAGATTTTTCAGACATTTGGTAATTTACAAAAGACATATGAAATTTATTTTCAATGCATTGTTGTGCTGTTTACTGATGGAAATTAAGGTATTAACAATAAAGATATAAGTGGTTTGAAAATTGTTGCATAGACTGACTGTTTGGTAGATTAATTTGTCACTGTCTGCCAGTACAATTTTAAATGTATTTTGAATCCTAGAAGAGAGTTGAATGTATTTTATAGATTTTGCTGTATAGTTTGAATACAATGAACTAGTACCACAGTGTAGCAGTGGCGATATTTTTGTCTGATGGGAAGTCTTCAATAATCTTACAAAATAACGGATGTAAACAAACAGTGGTTTATTTTGAGTATGTTCAGATTTTAATTTTTATACATCTATGTACAAATGTCAATTTTAAACGATCTGAAATAAAAGTCAAATAGTTGTAATCGTTAATGTTTTGTTATCGGCATGTTTTATTGATCTGTTCATTTTTTGTTCCGGAAAAAAAATGGCCAAATATTCCTTTGCTCGCCATGATTGTTCCTTGTGATTTTGATGAGATCAGTGTTTTAATTGGGGTCATATCAGGTAACGTGTTTTCCAAACACTGCGTACACTGGAAATCTGGGGGAAATCTGCCACCACAGTCTTGCAGAAGCAATGATGTCAAGTTAGTAAGACACTGCGAAGACGAGTAGTTGATAGTCAGGGATTAGGCGGCACTGAATACTCTACAAGTAGTTTATTTTTTGACATCATCAGTGTCGTAGACGTGTTATAATGAGATTACAGTGGCCACTGGTGCATGTATGTTACATGACTGAGAGGGGAAGCAAGTCTGTATATGGTTACAATTTAAAAATGTTGGATCAGAATTCAGATTTGTGTTGTTAGATTTTATTTTGATACTGAGATACCGACACGCCAGTCAGCTCTAGAGTACTGTAACACTGTGTGTATTGGTACTCACCGTTGTATGGATTGCAGCTTGGCTCTGCATGGCAGGGCTACCGCCGGTAACAAACAGCCCTGCCATGCAGAGCTATATCGAGTGAAGTTTATCGAGCGTCTAGACATTCTGATTGAAACCATGATTGACAGATGAAAAGTTACAATGTATACAAATTTACAAGTCCACGTGACTGACTCCAATTCTCTGATTGGTAGTTATGACTTACAGTGTATCAAAGTATCAAGTTGATGTGATTTATGAATGAATGTCAGAGCAAGCGTGAACGATGCTGCGTAAACAGCCTCGAACGAAATTTTGCTCAGCGAATTTCTCTCGTGTTCGGCACGACTCGACTAAACATTTGTATCTGTCTTTGCCGTGACGGTTCGTTTACACACAAGATGAAATGTGATATTAGTCAAAATATTGCAGTGTCCGCATATGATTCTGCAGGTTGTTTTTAGATTTTTGTTCATAAAAGGAAAGTTTATTTGATGAAAAGTTTATTTGATACATACAAACTGTACACCGCGACCGTTTCTGTTCCGACGTTTAATTGAAATTAAAGACATTATACTTCATACTTTACTACAAAAGCTATGTAATAAAGGTTCGCTTGCAGCTATTAGCCGACGAATAATGCATTGTTTTAAACCTAGCTGTAATTATTGTAGCCCTCGGGCCGGGCCGGGGCCGGGCCGAGCACCAGTTTCGTCTGTCGTGTTGACTGTGAAGCGCCGCGCGGCCCTGCCACACAACAGAAGGAACTAGCGCACGGCCTATGGACTACAATTATCACATTTACTACAAAGCATGAATAAACTTACTCCAATATTTCACTTGATTCGAGAGATCTGGTCTGAGCGAAGTTCAAATGTATGTTTACTATCTGAGTGCAGGGCTGACACTAAATTGTTGATGATTCATTCACGACAGTGTTGAAATGCGCACTAAATTTATATAATGAACAGATTATTCAAAACATACAGCCGCACACAAGTGTTTTCCCTCAATTTTCGTTTTTACAAACTTCAAAGACGGCTTTCTTTCCTGGTGTCTAGATTTACGAAAACAATAAGTTGGCGTAGAGAACAAGTGTCACCCGACGGTAAAACTTGCGCGACCATTGGATTGCAGAGCAGGACGGGTAGAAGGGCGCCCTCACGAGTCAAATACTTTCCACTACTTTTGTTTTACACGGAACTTTTCACTTCGCTCGGCGATTGCCAAGATATCCTGAAAACAAACCAGATATGTCTTGAAGATGCCTCGCACAGGCGTTCGCTCTCTCTCATTCTCGTACGGCTCCCGTTTTCGAACGCTTGAGGGTATTTACATAATTTTGCGCATGCGTGGGGTGGATAAACTATTTCTCCCTGATGACGTACGCGTTGTACGGTACGGTGGACAGGCCTCCACTCGCAGCTGGGTTATTGGCTGGCCAAGGGTTCATCCCACGATCTACGCAACAGCCTTCATCCCACGATCAGAGTGTACGTTGTACCGTTTCAGAAAACGTATTATAGGATAGTTCAATGGTCGTAGTTCTACCTCGCAACGCCGTACCGTTTCAGTAAACATAAAATACGATAGTTTAATTGTCATATATCTACTTCGCAACGCCGTACCGTTTCAGAAAACGTATTATACGATAGTTCAATTGTCATATCACTGTCATGTATCGACCTCGCAACATCGTACTGTTTCAGACAACGTATCATACGATAGTTTAATTGTCATATATCTACCTCGCAACGCCGTACCGTTTCAGAAAACGTATTATAGGATACTTCAATCGTCGTAGTTCTACCTCGCAACGCCGTACAGTTTAAAAGAAAACGTATTACAGGATAGTTCAATTTTCATATATCAACCTCGCAACGCCGAACCGTTTCAGAAAACATATTATACGATAGTTCAATTGTCATATATCGACCTCGCAACGCCCTACCGTTTCAGAAAACGTATTATACCACACTTCAATCGTCGTAGTTCTACCTCGCAACGCCGTGCCGTTTCAGAAAACGTATTATACGATGGGTCAATTGTCATATATCGACCTCGCAACGCCGTACCGTTTCAGAAAACGTATTATACGATGGTTCAATTGTCATATATCGACCTCGCAACGCCGTACCGTATCAGAAAACGTATTATACGATAGTTGAATTGTCATATATCTACCTCGCAACGCCGTACCGTATCAGAAAACGTATTGTCATATATGGACCTCGCAACGCCGTACCGTTTCAGAAAACATATTATACGAAAGTTTAATTGTCATATATCGACCTCGCAACGCCGTACCGTTTCAGAAAAC
>LD347131.1:5884-17396 GCA_001465055.1 Ptychodera flava | reverse complement strand
TAGATATATGACAATTGAACTATCGTATTATACGTTTTCTGAAACGGTACGGCGTTGCGAGGTAGATATATGACAATTGAACTATCGTATAATACGTTTACTGAAACGGTACGGCGTTGCGAGGTCGATATATGACAATATTGAACTATCGTATAATACGTTTTCTGAAACGGTACGGCGTTGCGAGGTAGTTACTATGATATACTTTATAAAACTTTGCTTTCAGGCCGAGAGCCACTTATAATACGACGTTAAACTATCATACAGCCTTTTGCGTTTTCTGAAACGGTACACGGCAGCAAGAGGTACTTTTTACCGCATAAAACCTTGCTGTTATATGTTTTTGCGACTGTTGGCAGATGAGAGCCTGTTATTATGCGACCCTCAGGTGTTATTTTACATTAAAAACATTTTCCTTATCGTTTCCTGGCGTATCTGAACTGAAGGCCTAAACATTAGCAGACCATCGCGCTAATGGTAGGCTGTTGCGTAGATCGTGGGATGAACGCTTTGGCCAGCCAATAACTCAGCTGCGACTGGAGGCCTGTCTACCGTACCGTACAACGCGTACGTCATCAGGGAGAAATCGTCTACCCACCACCACGCATGCGCAAAATTATGTAAATACCTTCATGCGTTCGAAAACGGGAGCCGTACGAGAATGAGAGAGAGCGAACGCCGGTGCGAGGCATGCTGCAAGACCCTTCTCAAACAAACTGTACGTCCTGCTTAGTAACAACTCTGACAAAACCTGTTATTTTAGGGTCAATTTGGAAATTATATGATCTTGTACTGCACATAATGTTTAAGAGAAAGTTACATCAATATTGCCTCAAATTGATTTGTGAAGTAAATCTGGGCAGAATACGCCCATAATTATAAGACGATTTACTGAAAGAAAATTGTCAGGCAATTACCTAAAATTGTTCTTTAAAAACAGAAAAAGATAAAAAAATTCAAAGTTACCTGCTCTGATTGCTGATTTTTAGTGATTTACCTGTCCTAATTACCATTGTATCATCTGTTGATTCAGAGGTGACATTTCGACTGTCCATCTACATGGGCTTTTGAACAGAACTTTATCCTGCTTTCAATTTTTCCAAGTACTTTCTGTTTTCAAGAACCTTTACAACATCATGATTGACGTTTTCATTTCTCCATTTTCACACTTTCATTTTTCTGTTCATCATTTTCACATTTAGCCGATTACAAATCCTGGTTTGGATTTTCAAGAGAAAATTGTCGTAAGTGTGCCTAGGAATATGAAACTTGTCCAAATCCTTGGATTGAAAGCATCCTGGAAAATGATAATGGCAGTGTACTTTTAAAGACTGAAATGAATTTTAAACAATCAAGATTTCATGGGCCCTTTTCACGTGTGCTCCTGACATGTGTATTGGTCAGAGGTGATGAATGAATTAATTCAAAGAAAGCAGTTTTTGAATAAATATGAAAGCATTTTATTCAGTAACAAAATACAGCGTCTACTTTGACAGTACAATTTCTCAGCATTGATTTCACAACTTGCAGCACAGTGCCAGGATATTTCACATTTGAGTATATTTGAATATATTATGCTGAACAGATACCAAATTAGACATTGATATTCAAATAACTTGAGGTTCATTTGCATAATTAGGCATGCACTTCCTGTGTGTTCCATTGTTTAACTTCTGTTGGACAGTTTGGATATTTCTGCAATGCATCGTTGATCTGTGAGGCATCCACTAGTAAGGTCATAGGTCGATACTCTTTCTGTGACCTTTGACCTCCATCTGCTGGCTTCAGCAACTCCAGAGCTTGTAAATGTTCAAATGCCTTAAAGAGGAGATACAACTTGAATTAATTTATATCTTCAGTTACAAAAAATTATCTTTAAATTTCTTCTGACAAATTCCTTGAAAAAGATTTTTAATTTGCTTTATGATTTCAATTTATTTTTCAATAATCAACATTTCATGGAATGATGACTCCAAGACAGTAATATCTACTGTTCTAATTTAACAATCTATCAAAATCAAAGAAGTCTTGCAAAAGTATACAGAGTTGTTTTAACTCAAACAAAATTTATGTTCATTCAAAGCAAACTTAATGTTTGCCAGAGGAGGTACAATATGCATAAACATGCGTTATTAACAGAATTATTAACAGTTGTAACAATAGCATTTCATAAAATGCACACACACATGAAAACGTCTTTAAACTAATGTACACTTACTTTCAGCACAACTGGTTTTTCATAGCACTGTATTGAATGACCTTTCCTTTGAACAAATTTCTGATATTCTGTAAATAAACAGAGTAAGGTTTAGCAAATAAATAGTCATAAATTCTTCATTTTTTGTTTTCTATAATTGGTGATTATTTGCTATTATTTTTCTAGGAATGATTCATTTATTTATTTGTTTGTTGTCACTGATATCTTGGTGAAATTACTCACTTTCATCAGGAAACTTACGAAACTGACTGACTTCAAAATATGTCAAAGAAATCTAGGATAACTTTACTTATCAGCGTCTTTTGACTGAGTTGAATTTTGTTGAATGTCTGTTATATGTCCATAAGTTGAAAAGAAGTGTCTGCATTGAAACTTTGGGTCTGAAATCAACTAACTGTATCCTGTTCACCCCTGGTTTGCAATGAACAGGTCCAAAATCACTGCTAATAACAATGGGTGAGGGCCAAACCATTGTGGTGAAAGGGACAACCTGATAACTGTGGTTGAGAGAAACTACTTGGAAGAAAGATGACTTTAACAAACCATTATACACCATCTCAAAGTTGACAGGATCTCCATCATACAGAATAGTTAGTTGTTTCATTGCTATGATCAGACACAACTCAAGGACAGACACTCCTGCAATGTGATACAGAATCAAAAGAATATTAGTAAATCAAATTTTCTGATGTTGTTTTCTCTTCCACAAAATACGTTGGTAAAAATACGATGAAAGAGAACAACAAAATGTACTGGATCTTTGTCGGTGTGTCAATAAAGGTTCTGCATGAGTCTGCTTAACTGTAATGATATCCCACTATTGTACAACTAGTGTCTCTTAAAGTGAGCAATTCAAAGGATCTTAGGTCAGAGGTCACCAAGGTTTTACACCAAAACCACAATGATCACATGATGGTCGTCATTCTAACTGTCTAGTAGACAACTTTGTGGTACTATAGTTGTACAATAAAAGTGTCTACTGGAAAAAGCAAGCTGGAATAGGGACAACCTTCTCTGCTTTGATGCTGATTTATGGACCATTGGTACAGTGAACAGAGCTACTCATCCTTGCAAACATAAAATTCAAAATAGAAAATATCAGGGAATCTGAAAGATTGGACTATTTTACTCACCATGTAACATAGCAGCTTTGGAGTCCATTGTCAAATATTGGCTGGATTCTAAAAACTCTGTACTCTCCAATTGGCAGTGGTCTGGTGTCAATTTACAAACTGGAAGAAGCTGCAACAATAACAAAATTATATCCATGAATGAACAAAACAATGGTCTATGAAGTCTTCTCTCACTCAAAACATACACCTATTTCAACATCACTGACATGATATGGAAATCTAATCAATATTAGCCACATAACTATTTTATGATTGCTGGATCTCTGTTGTACAGATGTTCACAACAAAGGTAAATTGCAATTATTAAAGTGGCCTGCAGACACCGACATTGCAAACTTCACAAAGCCTTGTGTCAGTGATACAATGCTGTACGCTGTAAATTTCATTGTTTGGCAAGTGTGCAAAAACAATTTTGTCTTGTACTGACTGTATTTATTATATAAATGTTACTCACATTTTAAAGGGACATTATTTGTATCTTTTCATTTTTTTTTTCATTTTTTCGATGACTGAAATCCCCGGTCAAATCAATAGGAGACCTAAATTGTGACTATGGACGGCTTCAAGGATATGTAAAACCACCTTCTTGCTCTTTACGGCAAGGTTCAATGTTGGTAAGGGCGTCAGCGCGATTTGAACCAACCGCCATGATTGAACCCCAGCACATAACCAATATTACTACGCATACGTCAACTATCAAAGTACAGCTTGAACGCTGAGCGGCCGTCACCTACACACAAACTTCAGCACAATGCATATCAATGAGCTCACGGCCCATAAACAAATGCACGTCTCACAAACTACTGTCATATAGTGAAATAAACAGGGCATTTGCTTGTAAGTTTGATTTTAGTATTGATGACACAGACTGTGAAACAAATAAAACCATAAACACAATTGGGTCAATGGTAAAACTAAAACGATGTCAGATTCCTGTGCTGATAGTGAAACAGGTACAGAGTAATGCATTTCCTGCGCATTTGATCATTAGCAAATCTTCGTCAACTTTTAAGATTTTTAGGGCATTTTCTTGCCATTACGTTGGTTTGTTTTACAAACACGACATGATCAGTTGTTGAACTTGGAAACATCGTACTCAGACTGAACAGTGCACGGTGTAGCATCTGTGACATCCTGACACCGCGCCGAGCGGGTACTGTACTGTCGATTGATACTGCTCGCGATTGGAGTCACCTCTCAATACACAAGATCTGTTTGAATGTTGTTATTATCTGTGCATCGTGTAATTATTTGTATCAGTTGAATCTCATTTCGAACCAAAAGTGAGTACATCGCAATGACAGTTGCATAGACCCTATACGTTGCTTACGGCCTCCGTGTCTCCGACCCACTGCCAAAAAAAAGTGGGTTTTGTGTAAGTTTAGAAGCGCAGCTGAGCACATTGTGTACCTAGCCCTGCATACAGGTCTGTGTGTTCCCGGCATCATACGGCCTCCTCGCCGTATAACGCCGGGAACACAAAGACCAGTACGCAGGGCTGTACCCAGGCGTGGTGGGTGTGCTCGAAAACGAAACTCAGTGCGAGTTTGGGATTAAAATGGGTTGTTTTTGGTGGAGAAACTGCACGCCGCAACCGAGGTGCTGCCAGCGATTTGGCACAACCCTGCCATGCAGAGCTAGCTTTCACCCAACAATGTACATGATATACGTGTCAGTCGCCAAACCAGCTTCAATCACAGACAGTAGAGGCTCCTCTGTTGTATATGCTTCAATTTCGCGATCACCTCGACAATAACGTGACTGTCTACTGAAGTTAATCCCTTCATTGTACTCTGTTTTGACATTTCTATGCCCACAGGCTTTGGGCAAGTCTACATATGGAGGTACAAACGAGACGAAAAAATCCGCAATTATAGGCCTTGTCCGAGTCGTCGGCTTCTTGCAGCTTGTAGGCATTTGAAATGCCCATTACAAAAATGTGCTCTGTAGCAGCAAAGGATGGTGTATCCAAGAGCAGGATTGTCCGTCAAGATCTCCATGAAAAACTGACCGTCAAAATGTAACTGAGCAAACGGCATCTGTAATAGGGAATCCCGAAACTGCTACATTGCGCTCTCGACTTTCACTTCGTGTGGTTTATTTTTACACGCGGATGTGCTTACAGCGGCCCAGATAGCAGTTAGCAGTGTGGTCTGATCACAGGTCAACGGTAGCCCACCATTAACCTCTGACCCAAGGCTTTTCTATACAGTGTACGCAAACGGGGTGGAAGTTGTCTATGGTCGACCGTTCTTTAGACATCTTTCAATAAGTCAAAAGATACAAATAATGTCCCTTTAATAGATATATTCTGTTCTACACAGAGATTTTACCTTTTTTAAAATTGAACCCACAAAAGTATTCTATGCCATTTTGAGTGATTTCAACCAAAATGTCAGTTAAAATCTTCTGGCATTGATACCACACTAAACTTCAGTATATTTGTCCCTCTTCAATTTCAACACAAATATCTCAGGATTTGTTCAAGAATGAAGTGTCCTTTACAGAAAGGTTCAATTCAATTTAAGGTGCAGGTTTGACGTCCGATTGTCTTGCCAGAAAATATATTTATTAGATTACAATTTGAATGGAAAACAAAAGGATATAACACCTCCATAATACTCTTACAGACTAGAACAAACTTGATCACTGGGATGGAGTCCCCTACCTTTAAAGGCCTTTATGGCAATCCCTTTGATCGCCTTTGTTCTAGTCTGTAAGATGATTATGGAGGTGTGATAGCCTTTTGTTTTCCATTTAAATTGTAATCTTGTGGGTTAACTTTCTGATGAGACAATTCAACGCCAATGCAGGCCTTTACACTTGTAACATTTTACTTGTAGATTTTGTACATAGCAGAGACGCATCCGTATAAACAAGTAACAGAGACATCGTTATTACAGAGGTGTCCTGACAATACAGATGTCCTGATTATAGGAGTGTCCTGATTACAAAGGTGACCTGATTACAGAGGTTTCCTAAACACAGAGGTGTCAAAAAGGACATGTTTTAGGATACTATTGACTTTTCTCACCAGAAATGACTTCAAAACTCTGATGTTTTTATCAGAGTGATAGAGTCTCTGCAAGACATCAACTGTCATTGTTTCCTCTGACAATTCCTGCAAAGAAAGAAAACAAAGAGATAATGTCAAGCCTTCCTCACCATTTCAAGTCCAATACTATCACCAAAAATGATATGCCCGCACAACTATTTGTCATTCAATGAAACAGGAAAAAAATACATACAAGTTTTTTGAAAATTGCTTTTTGTTTTTGATAGCAAAACCCACTGATGCCTTTTGAAAGTCATGTCTGCAGTGAGACTGTTCCATTGTGACAGTGCGTATGTCATGATTTCCACATTGTTAAATGAGCAGTTATGTTATGTGCAGTAACTTATTTAACATTAACATGGTATACAGCTATCCTACTGGGATTCTTCTCAATACGTTGACTCGGCAACATGAGATGATTTTTTGCACCTAATTGAAATTAAACATGATATGACCCTTTTCACTGATTGGTTTATGACATCACATGACTTGCTTCAATTAGTGTGCCTTCACTATGATTAGTTTATGACATCACATGACCTGCCTCCATGATGTGACCTTTCTTTATGATTTGTTCATAATAACACACAATTTCCATATGATGTGACACTCTTTTGCAATTGGCTCAAAATATCACATGACTTGCCTCCTTCATCTACCTCTTCTCTGTGATTGGTTCATGATATCACATGACTTACCTTCACATGTTGATTCCATTGCTGCATAAATTTTCTCTCTGGAAATGTTTTTGGAAGACTAAGAATTTCAACAAAGACTTCTTTGTACTCTTCAAATGTAAGTGAATTGAAGATGTGAATTTGTCGATGTGAGAAACGTGATTTCACCCTCTTCTCAAGTAACTCAATGACATCCTGTAAAATCAAGCCAAAGTACTTTGTTTTATTTTTCAGAAATAAAGCAATAAATCAAATAAATAGGACACAAAGTTCAGTTGTCAAAACCTGTCATGTGATTTACTCCTTGAAGATATCTGTCTTACCTGGCTTCACCAAGCAAAGGTTGATCAGACCTTAACCCTTTCCTTTCTATATTATAGAGAAACCTTGTATACCCTTATGGCCTGAATTAAAATTAGCATATAAGACCTGTTCACAACACAGTGCATATCCCTGATATTTTGGAAGTGTTAATGATTAAGTTACATATCATCATAACCGGTATTAAATTTTCTTTTGTTGTAATTAACAACAATGTAACAAATTCTTTGCAAATTGTAACATGTCTAATTTGCATAAATGTATCAAAGTTTGAATTTGAGTACTCTATACCATGGAGGTATACGGTCTTTCTTTAAAACTCCATGTATATTCACATAAAAATGTCTGTTGTCATCTTACAAGTTGTCTTTTTATCTGTCTGTCATCAAAAAAACTCACTGTCACAACAAATATCAGCAATTTGATGCCGAGCTGCACACTGTCCAATTCCACCATTTTTAAAGTTTCTGCACAGATCTGTTGCATAAGCGGAAGAAAACAACTAGTTGCCGAGTATGAATGTTCAGTTACAGCTGATATTATCATTAGAATGGCTAGGAAATCCCCTTTACAATAATCATTACATTATACCCCCTATAAGAAGAATTGAGTATTCTAATTGGGTTGAAAGTTCACCTACACATGCAGTTCGCCCATGAAAGCACCCTCTATTTCCTACACATTTATTTGCAGTTAGGAAGGAACCCTTTTAAAACCATGGTTTGGTCTAAACTTGTTGTTAACAATGGTGAGTGTGGACCTGTCTATGTGGAATTGGGGATGAACAGGTTTAGTATTTTTATTGTTGAGTTTCCTCCTGTATCTCTGCACATCAAAGCAAGACAGACATCATTCTAATATGATGACGAGATAAGTTTTGTGAATATGTATGACATCACAGAGTGAGAGATGTTGGATGTAAAACAAAATTATTGGTCTTCAAGGCTATGCCCACATTCCACATTGTATTCAAATGCCAAATACAATTGTATCAACAACTGTTTGTATTTAAGAACGTCCAACAATTTCTCTGCTGTTGTGACACCATTCTGACAAGTGTTACCGATAAAACTTTTTAAAAAAAGTATATCAGTGTTTTGTGACCAATTTTTGAAATGATCATCTCACTAAAATGTCCAATAAAGGTATATTTTGAAACCTTTACAATCCTATTAAACAATGAAATCTTTAATAAGAGAGACTTACCAGTCTATGACAGCAATGGGTGTCTGGGCTGACTGGGAGATATCAAACTTTACCAGAGTGACTTACCAGTCTATAAGTGAGTCCACTGACAGCAATGACCTGACTGGGCGATATCAAACTTTACCGGAGACACTTACCTGCCTATGAGTAATTCCAATGACTGCAATAGGTGTCTGAGCTGACTGGGCGATATCAAACTTTACCTGAGTGACTTACCAGTCTTTTAGTGAGTCCAATGACTGCAATGGGTGTCTGAGCTTACTGGATGATATCAAACTTTATCAGAGTGACTTACCAGTCTACAAGTGAGTCCGATAACAGCAATGGGTGTCTGGGCTGACTGGGAGATATCAAACACATTGTACAACAATGTCTGGTTTTTATGATGTGCAAACAGATCAAATTCATCCAGCACAAATAGGATTGGCCGCGATGTCTTGTCACCTGCAACACAGAAAAATCATTCCAATTTGGTGAAAATAGACAAATTGTTCACATTACCAGCATGCAAGTGCCTCAGTGTTACATGTGTGACCCATTTGATCACAAAATGATTTCACTGGCAAAGATGAATCCCTGCATAGTGACAAGGAAAATAATTTAGCAACACTACTATGGTCAAATATTTATTATTACAATTAGTGGCAACATTTGGTGTATTTTTCCTCATTTTATTTCTATCTCAGATAGTTATCCTAAAATTGCAAATGAACAAATTGCACCACAATTTCAACAAATTACCTAGGAAGAAACCGTAAATGTGAAGTCCGGGAAAAACTGGTCTGTGACATTTACACTTACAGATGTGTCTGTTCTTGAGTTGTGGTGCTGTACTCATGAATATTCATACCAACTTAGAAAATGCAGAAATCACTGTTGATTGTGCCAAGCATCAAAGCAGAATCTTACATAATGAATCCTACGCTGGCGCTGAGCTAGAAACAAACTATAGCCGGGCATAGTAACAAACTTGACTTTTTAGTTTCCCTTTTCAGGTCCATGAGAGATTTGTATGGTCAAATCTGTACTCGACTGAAGGAGAGGTGATTATCAGAAATCACACAGAGACAACTACTTACCACTTTTCAATGCCTCTAGAAGAAACGCCAGTGTTTCTGCAAATGAGCCCTGTGAAATTAAAAAATGAAAGATTTCCGAAACGATGTACATAACAAGTATGCAGGGGGTTTGTGTACGTGTGTGTGGGAGGGGAGGAAAAAAGAGGTGAAAAATGTCCACTGGATATGGAACACTCTGAAGTTAGACAAACAAAATAACATAAAACACTGTTTCTCTACAGAAGATGTCACATGATCACACTGCCTTTGATCATTTCTTGTCTTCATTATACGTTGCCTAAAATTATGCTACTGTCAATGCACACATGTATACTGGTACCACTATACAATGCAGTACATGTATACTGGTACCACCATACAATACTAGTACCACTGGACATGTATACTGGTACCACTATACAATAACAGTACCACTGTACATGTTTAATGGTACCACCATATAATATCAGTACCACTGTACATGTATACTGGTACCACTATACAATACCAGTACCACTGTACATGTATACTGGTACCACTATACAATACCAGTACTACTGTACATGTATACTGGTACCACTATACAATATCAGTACCACCATACATGTATAATGGTACCACTATACAATAACAGTACCACTGTACATGTATACTGGTACCACTATACAATACCAGTACCACTGTACATGTATAATGGTACCACTATACAATATCAGTACCACTGTACATGTATACTGGTACCACTATACAATATCAGTACCACTGTACATGTATACTGGTACCACTATACAATACCAGTACCACTGTACATGTATACTGGTACCACTATACAGATCCAGTACCACTGTACATGTATACTGGTACCACTATACAATTCCAGTACCGCTGTACATGTATACTGGTACCACTATACAATATCAGTACCACTGTACATGTATAATGGTACCACTATACAATATCAGTACCACTGTACATGTATACTGGTACCACTATACAATACCAGTGCCGCTGTACATGTATACTGGTACCACTATACAATACCAGTACCACTGTACATGTATACTGGTACCACTATACAATACCAGTACCGCTGTACATGTATACTGGTACCACTATACAATACCAGTACCACTGTATATGTATACTGGTACCACTATACAATACCAGTACCGCTGTACATGTATACTGGTACCACTATACAATATCAGTACCACTGTACATGTATAATGGTACCACTATACAATACCAGTACCGCTGCAGGGATAGAAATACTTTTTTATTTCTTGTGGCAAAAGTTTGCCACCGGATATAAAATTAGGTGGCAATTATGAAAAATCTGGTGGCAGTTTAACACATCATGTGATCGGTATAATAAAACATTTTGTCATTGCCACATACTCATTCTAATTTATAAATTCTTGAAAATATGGTGAGTACACGTCACAAAAAGTCAACCCATACTGCAGGCCTCGAAAAAAATTTTTAAACTTACTAACCGTGGGACACGTTAATTTCATTTTTACTTGCCCGAGAGGAAAAATTACTTGCCCTAAATTTCTAATAACTGTACCTGTAATTTGTAACAGAGAGCAAGAGTTTGGCCATATGAAGTGAATTCAAAGAGGGAAAAACAGATTCAAACATGAACTACATCTTGTTAAAATGAAGGACTTTTACCAAATCTGAAATGTCGCAGAAGAAATGTGAGAATACTTTAATCTTTTCTGTAGATTTGGCCATCTAGAAAACATCTTTGAATTTGGAATTTTTCCACAACCTAATCCAAATTAAAATCTTTGCATGTAAGAGTAATAAGATTGTGTGATTTACAATGTGCATGGCTG
>LD347130.1:89825-108343 GCA_001465055.1 Ptychodera flava | reverse complement strand
TTCTGAAGTTTGCCGACGACTCGGCTATTGTCAGTTTATTGAATAACTGTGAGACCGGCCACGGTCCCATAGTAGATGATTTTATCGAATGGTGTAATAGATCATTTTTACAATTGAATGTTGGTAAAACAAAAGACATGTGTATTGATTTCAGAAGGAGCAAATCTTCTCCGGAGCCAACAGTTATAGACGGCTCCGAAATTGAGATAGTCAGCAAGTACAATTATCTTGGCTCTACAGTGGATGATAAGTTATGCTGGGATGACAATGTCGATGCTATTTGTAGTAAAGGTCAACAACGTGTGTTTTTCCTGAGGAAGTTGAACCGATTTAATGTAAATAAGTCTCTGATGACGTTATTTTATAAATCTTTTATTGAGAGTATTTGCACTTTTCCAATGGTCTGCTGGTATGGCAATTTAAATGTTAAGAACAGAAACAGAATTAGTAAGATAGTTAAAGTCTGCAGCAATATTATCGGAGAACAACAGGTGGGCCCCACTGACTCGTACGAGAAACATGTTTTACGTAAAGGGAATTCCATCATACATTCCAAGTTTCAGCACCCTCTACAAAACGAGTTTGACCTGCTACCACCCGGCTGCCGTTTCAGAGTACAGGCTTTTAAAACCAATAGAACCAAAAACTTTTTTATCAACAGAGCTATTGGTCAACTGAATAGATTGAACTAGTTTTTAAATATACTTCTTTTATCTCTCTGTGATTTTTACTTATTGGATGTGCTGTTTGGTATTTTAACCTTTTTTAGTTTGTCATGTTTTTTTATTGATGTACTGTGTTTGTCACTGCTGCAATGTCAATTGCCCAGTCATGGGTTAATAAAGATTTATTGATTGATTAAAATCATCCCAAGTTTTCGGGGACCACTTTGAAGTTAGAAGGACACTTTTGGAGTCACATTGATTTTCTTTATTCAATACTAAATGTTTGACAAAAAAGGAAGTGTACTTTAGTCCTATTAATACCCGATACTTCACAGGTCTCATGTAACATTTTTACGTCAACACATTCTTTTAATAACATAAACAATGATTAATACAGCAGAGAGAGCGTAAAATCATCCCAAGTTTTCGGGGACCACTTTGAAGTCAAAAGGACACTTTTGGAGTCAAACTGTTTCTCTTTACTCAATACTTAAAATTGACAAAAATCAAAGGAAGTGTACTATAGTCCTATTAATACCTGATACTTCACAGGTCGCATGTTGCATTTTTCAAGTTAGAACATTTCTTCAATTACAAAACAAATAAGTTTAATAAAGCAGACAGAGTGTACAATCATTCGAATTTTGTGGGGACCACTTTGAAGTCAAAAGGACACTTTGGAGTCAAACTGATTTCCTTATTCAAAACAAACTAAAAGTTGACAAAAATCTAAGGAAGTGTACTATACTCCTTTATACCTGATACTTCACAGCTGGCATGTTACATTTTTCAAGTCATCACATTCTTTTATTTACCTTAAAAAGAAGCTGAACAAAGCAGTAGGAGTAAATAATCAAGCGGACTTTTTGTGGACACCTTTACGGACATTTAGGAGTAATATATTTTTCAATACCATACAAAATGTTTGATAAATCAGTAGAAATGTAGATTAATCCTACAATTAACTCTGACTTATAAACTCAATCTTATACACACATACAAAAAGATATTATTAAAAGCATTATTTATCGAAAAAAAAATATTTGACTGTACATAACTTTTAACAGGAGAGTTAATAAAGCACAAGAACAGTTTTTCTCTATAAAGCAAAATAACTACTCTCAATAACCGGAAAATGAGATAAAGGGCATAAATTTCACAAATATGAAAGCACATTACCTTACGGCCAATACAGTCCTGCTGTGCTATGTAGAGAATAACTTTTTGTGACACATATGTTGATGAAGATGGATATCTTTGATAGCACATTTCAAAAATTGTCAAAAAACCTGCATTACCGCTAATACAAAATTGAAAATATAATTATAATTTGAAAATCACAGTAAGATTATCCCTGAGAACAAATCAGCCAGAGGTATGAGACGAGTAGTGTTTAGAGAAAGAGATTTTTTGATCAAAAATGGAAAACAGCGTCAGTGACACTTGGGTCACGTTTGATTTGATGTAGAAGGCGACAGTGTGTATATTTAACTAAGGTCACCCCTGGCAACATGCATTCAAAGTTTCAGAGGAAGTGATTTTGACCAAACATGGGAAAAAACTTTCACCAAAAACTTTAAGATACTCAACCAAGGTTGCCTCTAGATACATTCAAAACGAGTGTTAGCAATCAGAACATTTACTTCAAAGAATATTATTGTTTGACCCCCAAAAAAAGAATTGCCTAAAATGCCAAAAAATACAAAAATGAAAATGTCACCACAAATTTAAGAAATCAACCCAAGGGTCGAGAGTATTACGTTTCAAAGCAATTCAACAAGAACGTTGAGAGAAAAACAATTTTTGACCAAAAATTGGCAAAAATTGCCCCAAAATACAAAAATGCAGATTTCCTCCTAATTTCAATGTATCATATTATGATAACCCTAGAAACCTGTATACCAAACATCAAAGCTATCAAATGAGTAGTTTTTGAGAATTACTTTTTTTGACCAAAAGTGACAAAAATTGCCCAAAAAGTACATTGCAAATTCATAAGAATTTGAATACATCACATTTTCATTAACCTTATGAACCTGTATACGGAATATCAAAGGCATCAGATGAGTAGTTTTTGGAGAAAAAAAAATTGACCAAATATTGAGAAAATTACCAAAAAATTACAAATACAAACTATTTACTACAATTTTACAAACTTGACTGAGGTCATTCAGAGGAATATGGATACCAACTTTCAAAGCAATCGGACAAGTTGTTTGAGAGGAGAAGATTTATTGACTAAAACTGAAAAAAAATAACCCAAAAATACGAACACGCAAATTTCATACACAGTAGTACACACCTAATTTAGAATACCTAAAGGAACCTACATACCAAGTTTAATCCAAATCTAACCAACGGTTACTGAGTTTTAGCAGTTTGTAGGATTTTTCTTTTTTCCCCTCATTTGCATAGTTTTGACACTGACATGTTCATTTGAACCAATTCACATCTCCACCCCTGGGTGCACCTATATACTAAATACTTAGACTGTAGCTGCTGTAGACTTTTTGATCTGAACGTACTAACAGATAGATAGACAGACATACATACATACATACATACACGCAGACGACATGTAAATGAGATGCAAATGAACTGATTCACCTTATAAGATAAGCTCTCTTTGGTATACCAAATGAGAGCTAACAAGAGAGTGACTGATGAAGGAACCCCACTTTAGGTTCCGAAACACCATTAAGACGAATCATTCAATCAACAAACAGGTTTACCGGGAACCCAGATCACATGACTAGGATCAAAGCACTATTGATTCACCAGTGTCTCACTATGTATTCCACAAAAGCAAGTCATTGACAATGACATAGTCCCCACTTGTAATAGGAGTATTAGTCTTGATGGGGCAGGGAAATGTGGTCATTAAGAAGTATCACTGGAGTGTATATGTTGAGATCTATGGGCACATAGGTCTATGTTGTTGTTTCCAATTTGAAACACATGAGGCATGTCTAAGTTATGGTTCTAAATCGGGGGAAAAAAATCAGACCTCCAGCTGTATTGGCCAGCCATGAAATACATATGTGCATAATAAATGAGGTACACGATGTGACATCTTAAGGTCTAATATCCTATCAAAATTGGAGGGCATGAAACTTGTGGTTACTGAGTTATGCATACATATATGTATAATCAAGGTCAAATGTCATCGAGGTCACGTGACTTTTTGGGAAAAAAAATTGTATTGCTAATTAATCCCTATATGCCAAAAATTAGACATCTAGCTCTATTCGCCTGCCCAGAATTAGATGTGTACATAATTAATGAGGTAAAGTGTGTGTTGTCATAAGGTCTCTCATCCTACTAAATATACAGGACATAGCACTTGTGGTTACTTATTCATTGACATAAACGCATATTTTAGGTAAAAGGTCATCGAGGTCACATGACATTTTGTCATAAAACTTCTATCCTATTGTTTTCCCTATACACCAAAAATCAAACTTCCAGCTCTATTGGCTCGCTCAAAATTAGATATGTGCATAATTAATGAGGTACAATATGTGGCATCATAAGGTCTCCCATCATACCAAATATGAAGGGTGTACCACTTGTGGTTACTGAGTTATGGACTAATATGTATATTTGAGTTCAAAGGTCACCAAGGTCACTTGACATTTTGTCAAAAGAATTGTATTGCCAAGGTATCCCTATATACCAAAAATCAGACCTCTAGCTCTATTGGCTCGCTCAAAATTAGATATGTGCATTATTAATGAGGTACAATATGTGGCGTCATAAGGTGTCCCATCATACCATATATGAAGGGTGTAGCACTTGTGGTTACTGAGTTATGGACAAATATGTATATTTGAGGTCAAAGGTCACTGAGGTCACGTGACGTCAAAATATCTGAGATATCTGCTTGAACTGATGGAGGAACAGATGGACAAACGGACGGACATGACCCAATCTGTAAGCCCTCTGGACTTCATCCTTGGGGACTAAAAACTGTATCACTGCATCCTTTTTGCAATATGAACACGATGAGAAACTAAATTTTTATTTTTCTTGGCCTTATACATTGGAGTCTATGGAGAACTGACTTATACATGGGAGTCTATGGAGGTGTAAACTACAAAGTCCTCTAACACGGCCAAATTTGATTGCACTGTGTAACAAATCGACATGCATATGTATGGGGTAGGGTACTATTCGTGTGTGCAAAGTTTGAAAGAAATTGACCGGGGCATGTCTGAGATATCTGCGTGAACGGACGGATGGACACACACACGCATGCACGCACGAACGGACGCATGCACGGACATGACCAAACCTATAAGTCCCCCAGACTGTGTCCGTGGGGACTAATAATGCAATGATCCTTTTATTCACAATATCGTAATATTAAACAAACTTGGTAGAGCTAATGTATGAAGTTGCCCTCATTTTCCCTTACATTCTTTCATCTTTACTTTGTTGCTCAGGACATCCATCATCAACTGGAACTGTACCTTACTTCATAAACTGACACCACGTTGACCACCCATTGTGCAATCTAATAAAAAAGACATGATGAAAAATGTCATTATTTCCTGTTGTTCAGGTGTTTGTTACAATACAATTGCGAAAAATATGTAAATTAAAACTGTCTATCAACATCATTTTTTTCTTGGTTAAAATAATCATTTAACTTCAAGGGATATAGTTGTCAGAACTGCGCTCATAGATCATATGGGACCCATACCACCCATGGCAACAATGTATCCAAGACACAATGGTGATTGATGAAAGTTAAAACATGTCTGTCATAATCTATCATTGTATAATTTAAATGTTGCAGCTATGATGATGAGGTGCATCTTGATATCGTGCATGAAATACATTGATTGTAAACAAGAAACTCACACAGGCACAGTTCTGACTACTATATTCCTTTAATACTGAAGTTACATCAGAAAACATTATATACTGTAATTAAAGATGTGTAAGCTAAACCTTCGGCTATTGTTTCAGAAATCTTGTTCTATGTAGTGTAGCTATGTCAGTCTGTTGTTCTACTCCCTGAAGCATGATGATATATCCCTTGACTGGTTTATTGACACAAAGCATGTAATGTATAAAAAGTATTGTTATTGTTGAAAATTTAATTATTCTCTGGGGCTTTGTCAAGTGTGCTGCCACTGAAGCACCTAGCGGACTGTACCATTAGGGGTGCCCAAAAGGTGTCAGGGCCTGAATTTAGCTGTTAGACAACACTTTTGCCAATTATAACTATGTGCAAGTTCACGTGCAAGTCTTGCATGGGAACAGGTCATTTATAGTCGTTAAAACTTTTTGTGTTCATGCACATTGTACAGGTGCTGTAATAGAATGTGTGAAGAAGATGCCTTAATGAATAGATATAATCCACGGCAAAAAGGAATTCATTTCATCAAATTTCAATATATCACACTAAGACAACCCCAAGGAACCTGTATACTAAATATCAAAGGCATCAGACGAGGGGTTTTTGAGAAACACATTTTTTGACCATAAATGGCAAAAATTGCACCAATAATACAAAATTGCAGATTTCATTACATATTCAATATATCATATTTAGTTCATCTGTAGGAACCTGTATACCAAATATCAAAGCTGTCAGACGAGTGGTTCTGATGAAATAAAGTTTTTTTATCAGACTGTGATAAATAAAGTTTTGACCAAAAAAGACGAAAAAATTCCTTAAAAATACAGATTTACATATTTCATCACAACTTGAACAAATCTAAGTTGGGTTATCCCTAGGGACCTGTATACCAAATGACAAAGCTGTCTGACCAGTGGTTATGAAGAAGAAGATATTTTACCAAAAACACCTTTTTTGGTGCTAATTTGCATATTTTCAACAATATCAAAAAACTAACAAAAACAGTTTCTTGGAACCATATGTTGCATCTACGCAACAAATATCAAATCAGAAAGTACTGCGGTTCTCAAGATATTTGAGTGGACGGACGCCTCACAAACGGACACACATACATACATACAGACTGACGACTGACGGATACCCATCCCAATAGCTTCTATAGACTACAGTCTATAGTACCTAAAAATCAAAACGACCAAAAAAGCCAGCTGCGGCCCGTGGGCTACTCTGTGCAGCTAAATTTGCTTTCCTATGCATGCACAATCCAGCCCTGGGGCTTAGTGGGCTAGGTTCGGGTGTTGGAATATATTTCTATACGGAAATTCCTGACAAATTGTGTTTAAAACACTTTTCCCAAAAATAACCCTGACAGGTAAAACTAATCTAAGTTGGCAAAGAGTGGTACAGCAGCTTAATATGAGCTCACTCACTTCTATGATGAGCCTCTGCGTTATATAACGCCAGAACATGTACGCAGGGCTGGCTCTGCATGGCTTGGCTGTGTGTTACCGATGTTATACGGCCCCCACCATATGCGATCAGTGTATGTGTGTGCAAGGCCGTATAACGCCGGTAAACCTCCCAGTGGGTGGAGGGACGGTGGCCGGTAACACACATCCCAGCCGGCCCTGCCATGCAGAGCTAACGCAGGGCTAGCTCTGCATGGCAGAGCTGTATGTTACCAGCGTTATACGGCGTAGTGGGAGGCCATATAACGCCGGTAACACACAGCCCTGCCATGCAGAGCTAACACAGGGCCATCATTTAGCCCTGCTTACAGGTCTTACACGGCCTCCACCAGGCCGTGTAACGCCGGGCAATCAGTACTCGCATGAAATATAACTTCGAGCAACAAGATCGAAATTATATGACTGTTTGAGGTGGTACTCACTCAGATGCTGATGGGGTTTAACCATGGAGATTCGTACAGTGATCGGTAGGTCGCTGGCCAGGTAATGGCTTCATGTAACAAAGATGGCCGCCGTGTGCAGTGCAAACTCCCATGATGCTAATATGAGACACCCTAACCAGGTGAAAAAATATGAAGTGCAGTTTTGGCTGATTCCGCATGGTAAAATACATCGGAATTTTTAAAAAGTAATAAAAGTGAGCGCATATATCAAAAAGGACCAAAATAACAGAATAGTACTTGCAATGTTACAAAGTTCAACAACTTTATGCAAATATATGAATGAAAAAATCCCTGGACTGCGTAAAAAATTAGTTCAATTACAACTACGGAGACCACTTTGAAGTCGGGGACCACTTAGAGGTCTTAACAGACGTAGTTGAACAAACACCGCAGATCCGCACAACCCCGGCTTGCAAGTGATATGTACTGAACAGTAATGTGTGATGTCCTTTTAACTTCACTTGCCTCGTTCAAGATGTTGTTTCTTCAAGTTTCACAGTGTTGACACCTTTGTTATTGACAATATGTAAAATTATGCCTAGACATGCATGATACACCACGAGAGTAAATCGTCTCCTGCTGCGAGGGCACACAAAGCCCTTAAATGATGCCTATACTGACAACAAACAGACGGACACAAGTGTAAGGGGACAAGGTCAACAGAGTTATTACAATGTTGACTGGCTATAAGCCGATTTCCGCGACTCTAGGAGTATTAAGGTTCCAAGGTCGAAGCCAATTGTGATAAACTGTTGGGTGGCGTAGTCCCCGGACTGTCCCACTAACAGCCTCGAACTCGGCCCATTTTAACTACCAGATATGAACTGAATAAGCTCACGTGCATTACTGTGATTGGTTGACAGAATGACAAGAACATTAGATAAAAGTGTTGGAACCGATTTTGTTTATAGTTGGGTGGCCAAGGCATTTGTTTCTACTTTTGACAGTAAAGTGGTATGGTACGAAGGTGAAAAATAAAAGGTTGCTAGCGGCCAAATACAAGCCTTATTACAGCAAAATCAACCTCTTGAGCAGTAGTGGTGCAGGACTTCGGCTTGTAGATGTAATCTGTATAAGAAATAAAATCAATATATGATTTGAGTGGCAGCATGGGCTAAGGGACGGACCATTAGACATTGGGAAGGGGGGGTGGTCAGAACCGGAAAAAAAATTTCAGAGCAGAAAATTTAAAAAAAAAAAATTCAGACTTCTCTCCAAAATACAAAAAAAATATTCAGAACGTAACCGATAATAAAAAATTCTGCAAAATTCAGAAAAAAAATTGCAAGTCTATTTTCATTTGGAAAAAAATAAAATTTAAAATTATCAGACGTAAAAAAAAATAATTCAGAATCCAGTCGTGACCACCCTCCTCCCAAAGTCTAATGGTCCGTCCCTAAATTTAAAGTTCAAAAAATACCCAGTAGAAAGTTCATGCCAACAAAATGTCACCCTATCAAAAATACTGCCAAAGTACTGCTCCCATTTGATCAGGACTTTTCAAATAACTGCAACAAATTTGAGTCATGTATGTAGCCCATAATGAACTGTATAATATATCAGTCTATCGAATTCTAAAATTCTTTGACCAAAAAATAGGAAGACATATACCATAAAATATGCAAATAAACGGACCTACCCTGGGCATTTTCCAGGTAAACGTTTATGATTTATCTGCTCAATTTCAATATTTTGAAAAACAACCCTTATATACAACAACTACACTTCCCCCTCTATACAATGTTTGGTTCCTTGAAAAAATGTGTACTGTGTCTTGAATGACCATAGTCGGCCATATTTCTATTGGAGATGCGTATTTTTTATTGAACGAATTTGATTTTTTTCCATATTTACGACTCCTCAAGCACATCGTTCTCGAGATTCAAAATGTTTGATCACTACCATAATGAACAAATTTATCTTTATCTCGATGAAATCATGTCTATTTTCACAAATTCAAAGTCTAACCTTTTGACGCAATAAACTTCTGACGTCGCACGGATAAGCACACTAGTACACCTTGGCCACGTCGGCCACCTTGTTTTTCCACTAACACGTGTCCTCACCACTTGTTCATATTTACGACTCATCAAGGACACCGTTCTCGAGATTCAAAATTGTTGATCGCTTCCATAATGAACAAATAGGAGGCACCGTGGCCCAGTGGTTAGGGTAACGGATTCACGGTCAGAGGGTGGTGAGTTCGAGACCCGGATCAAGACCCGGTATAGGTCAAGAGTAACGGACTCACTGTCAAAGGATGGTGAGTTCGAGACTCCAGCACGGTGTTGTGCCCTTGAGCAAGGCACTTTACTCCTCAGTGCTCCATTGGGGTTAGTGGGTTATTACCTCATCTTGTAATTGGGCTAACGCCTGTTGGATGATGGACTGAATAAAAAAAAAAATTACCTTTAGCTAGATGAAATCTTGTCTATTTTCACAAATACGAAGTCTAATCTTTTGACGCAAAATCTTCCGACGTCGTAAGGATACGCATACCGTACACCTTAGCCACATCGGCCACCTTGTTTTTCCACTAACACTAACAGTAACACGTATCATCGCGACTTGTTACCATACAAAAGAGTGAAACACTTATCTGACTTTTTCCTGTGACGGTCCTCTAGATGCACTAAGGTTTATGAAGCAGCTTAGTGCCGTTACCTTGCTTCGGATTGCCAGCAATAGCCGGCCTTCGACGATATTTCTGACGATGAGTACTACGGCTTTACTCTAGCCAGAGTGTAACGTGGGGATACCGGCAACACGGTACCTGGACATCTCGACCCCTAACCAACTCGACCCCAGTCAACTCGACCCCTAACCCTGGACAACTCGACTCCTAATTTCAAAACATTACAAACTCGGTCTCCCTGTTTTTTTCCTGGACCTTCGAGTTGTCCAGGGTAAGGTTGGTAGCGGGTCGAGTTGACTGGGGTCGAGTTGGTTAGGGGTCGAGATGTCCAGAAACCATGGTCATCATGCTTCCCATAGACTACCATGTATCAGAAAAAATTAAAACTGTGATAACTTCATTAATATGCAAGCCACGCCCACCAAAACCTTTCCAGTTCTAGCCATTTGAATTCTGAAGATGTCTACCAAATTTGACTGAAATACGTTTAGCCGTTTTTGAGATAATGGGGATACAGACATGCGGACACACACACATACACAGGCAGACATGGCTAAACCATATGCTCACGTGTGTGAACACGTGAGAAAAAAATGAAAGATGTATTATTGTTCAGTCTTTACAGGCAATACTCGGTATATGGCAATTTAGCTACATGCAGGGCATTCTCAAACATACCATTATCAACCAGTAGCAAACAGATTTTAACGAAAGTCAAAATGGCAGTGTGCGCATGGATATTTTACATCAATTATTAAGCGTCTACCTTGACGTCGAAGGACTTCAAGTGACCGGTAAGTATGGATATCGGTCCCTACATAGTTCACACGGCGCGTTAACCCCCATGTGTTCCAATTCGAATCAATGCACTGATTTGGACTCACATCGAGGCATGTAATAAAGGCCAAAGTGGCGAGCGTGTCGACCAAGCCGACATAACAGTCTCATTGTTAACATGCGCAAAGACCGTACCACTGTTTTTATCAGAGGCGTATACCGTCAAACGATAGCACTATTCCGCCAGGTTATTCATAAGTATGCAGTTACTACAAAGGTTTATCAGTATACCATCATCATCATCATCATCATCATCATCATCATCATTGCTTCATTTAAAGCTTACATTAACATAATACAATTCACATGCAACAGAGTACTATGAAAATATTAAGCTAGAAAGATAGCCATGCACTATTCGAGCCTATCTCCTTTAACTGGTATGTACACTGCATTTACAAATCATAGTATGGGCTGCTGTCCAATAAATTACATATTAAGTACTTTGTGGAGAGAATGAAAATACTGTGGGTTAGAAAATTCTCACACAAATAGTTTCTTCTATGTGGAATTGCTTGACCTTCGAATTTGATCAATTATGTAACAGATGTAGACTCTCCACAGTCGCTGTGCCTTGTTTTGTGCGCGCCGCGATGGGCCTGCATTCGAAGGCTGTGCAGCTGTGAGCACGCGCTGCCAGACACAGCGACTGTCGGTTCTTGCAAGTATATGAATATTCATAAGGGTAGTGACGTCAAAAGAAAAAACTATCTAACTGGGCGGAGAGAATATATACTAGTAGCTGGTAGACCTATATACGCAGTATGTTTTTATTTTTCATTTTAATTTTATTTGGCTATGCTACCTGTCATTTTTGTTTTGATTAACGGATGTGTGGAGTTCTATAAAGTACCCGGATCAGGCAGAAATCAGACCGGTCGCTTGCAAGAACGTCCAGACCCTAGGATTCGCGTCGCGTCTCTGAAGGGCGCGCGCGTGTTCCAACAGGGAAGAACGCGAATCCCAGGGTCTCTGCCAGACTATAACAGATGTACAGAGTAAGATAAATTTTACATACCTTTGAAAATACAAGTATACAGTAGAAATTAACAGCTTAGTATGTAAATTTCTGAGCTCATACATGAAAATACTATATGTGGTATGCATAGACTTGTAATACATATGATGCAGATAATCGGAGATCAGTTGGATTTAATTTTTTATTCATCTTATATGGCTTTAGTTCTCATTGTTACTGATGAATGTGAACTCTGAAAGGAATGGCTGAACCCATTGGGAAAGATAAACTTACACGTCTGACTTTATCGGGCTATCGTTTCCAAATTGTTCGTGCAAATGTTTCGTTCTGACATAATTGGTCATATTCTTTCGAATGTTATCATAATAATCATCATCATCATCATCATCATCATCATCATCACAGACAACAGACAAAAACATGGCATCCATGACCTACCATTCAAATAGTATAAAATCCAATTCCTGGGCATATTTTGAAAAAAAGTCATTGTTTTGAGGTGATAATGTATATTTGTCATTATGTTTTTCACATTAATAAATCAGATATCGAAACATTTTCCAAAGTATACTCGCAATGCACATGGTGTTCAAAAACCATTCTCACAACAAAGAGTATCGCTAGATACATTATCAGTGCAAATGATTTCGCCTCTCATACCCACGTAAAGACTGACGATGCTCATAACCAAGCAAGAGATAACCTAGATTGAAATGTGTTTAATCATCACAGTTTTTCATCGTTAGCATATCATGACGTAGTCTAGTGTTTACGACATAGTTTAGACAGTCTTGCAAAACTACATGGTCTACATCTGGTAAGTAAGAGATCTATAGCAAACATGATAGATATAAATTGTACATATATGATCAATTATTGACTGGACAGGCTAAAAATATGGCGTCACGACAAAACACAAATACATAAGAATGCCAAACGCATTAAATTCGAAGAAAAGGTATAATCTAGACTCTATGTATACTTATCTTGCGTACGTAACTGTTCAAGACATCAACTCATAATATTTGTACATTTACTGATTGATTTATTTACTCACGAATCAACAGAAAACCCAAATAACAGGTTCGTTTGAAAAAAAATATGATACAATCTAATAACAAATAAATGACACAAACGACAACAAGATATTAGATATAGCAAAAACACAACGTAACCACGAAAAATAGACAAAGAAACATGAAGACAAAATATTACAATTATTTAGTAAAAAGGTATAGACTTATACACCCTACGTTGTAATATTAGGGTTGTGGATATGTGTTACACGACATGTTCAATTGCAAATAAAGTGGCACTCCCACTTGGTAACATTTTTAAAACACATTTTTATGAACTTTATTACCAAACACAATAGTCCTTTTGCTATGTAGTAATTAAAGAACATAATGTGAAAGTTTCAGAAAATTTGACCAAGCCAGAGTGGAGTTAAATTCTTTGGAAATATTGAAATTGGGAGAAAATAAAAGCTTGAAAGTCGGGCGCATATTATCACACAACTTACCACTGCTTTACAAGCTAAAAGTTGAACCCAACCAATATTTTAATTTTTGGTCAACAAGTTCATTAAAAGTGAATAAATATTTGCAAACAGTGATTTCTGAGCAAAATACGCTCTGTTAGGTGCAGCGCCCCCTTAACTCTGTAAGGTTGTGCCAGTTCTCTCCCCTCTCAATTTAAAAGCTACAGCTATGAGTTTATTTGACGATTCTATTGCCTGATATCAGTGTGGTTCTCATAACAGACGGGTGTAGTCTCTTACACCTACGGTTCGGTTTTCTTTATTTTGTTCGAATTTAATGAATCTGCTTAAGGGGGAGACCCACATTCACAGACAATTTTCATTAACCTGATTTTTCTCCATGAAAATGAATCTTTAACCGACATGTGGTATATGTTTGGGTAGCTCGACAATTGAAGATCATAAAAATTGTAAGAATATTTCAAAACCTGTTTGCGTGTGTTTGTTTTGCTCAAAATGTCTGTTTTTGAGTTTTTTCACTTAAAAAAGTGTAAGTACGAGAGTGTAAGTACGAGAGGGTGATGGCCATTGGTAAGTCGTTTACTGCAATCGATAGCAGGGTAAGGTGTGTAAAAAACCGTGTCTTGGATTTTTGATACTCCACTTTGTTTTTGCTCAATTAACCTTGAAAGTGAGAAAAGGTGGATTCTGAATAAATTAACGGCTTTTGTGCACGTTTGTCACGATATATTTTGTTTTTGGAACATTATCGGAATTCTGAGACACAATTTTGTAGAAACAGTCACTAACTACAACCTGTGCAAAGATAAGGCTAATCCGTCAACGCGGCGCCAAGTTACACACTCCAGAAGTTGCGATACATTGCTAAAACCGGAACGGAGTAAATCGCAGAAATGTGTATGCGACCCTTGGAGTCGCACAAAGTCAGCTAAAATTCCGGTTCGCTCACATTTTCGGTGGAAATTCCCAGCCCATAATGAAGTACAGGACTTTTTACACAATTGTCTGAATTTCTGGTATGAATGAAATGATACATGACGTGAAAATTGGAAGAAAATGAACACTGAAACAACCAGTTCGCGGCGTAAGCGTTAGGCTTTATTTACACAACTGTTGTTCCGAGCTAAATCTTGGGATAATCTTCTTGCTAAATACAAACTAGCGTATTAACTGTGCACTGTAGTGTGTACCAGTTAAAATTTGATTAGCAAGCGAAGAAATGGCTGGCTGCGTATATGCTTCGTAAAAATTATGTGATTTTGCATGCCAAGTCCGATGACATTGTGTTTTCCTCTCTTTTGGTTGCGCAATCTTCACCGCGTTTTCAGCTTCCTGCCCTGAGAGAGACACGTGACAATGAATTTACAATGTGGTACATACCGACAAAGACGAAGTTCATTCAGACGCCGTGTTGCGTACGTTAGCTTTTACGTTCCGTACGTGTAAACCGTAAGGTAAGCGGGAACAGTTTTGGTTGCCGGACTTCACTGGGCATTTGCAGATGTTATAAAATCATCTGACATTTTTATCATCAGTCGCAATTATTTCGGAGCAGGATATATTTTGAATGTCGGACTTCATTAGGTGCAGACAAACATGTAAACTGTTATCAGAAAAAGACGTAATTTTTGGATTTTCGGAGTAGCCTAGCTTGATTAGGGCGGTGTCAATTTTGAATGTCAGACTATTCTTGACCGCGGAGAGACGTCACTTTCACCTCACGCACGCGAGTGAGGTGAATTGGAATTTGACTAAATAGGACTGTGAACAATGCAGAAATTATGTGACAAAGGACAGAACTTAGTGTTTATCATTGACATAATGTTAAAACTTTGAATACTGGTGTAAAGGTTGAAAAATCCACACTTCAATATTTTGTTCTCACGGCAGTGTGACGCAAAAATGACGTGAAAAACCACAAGTTCCCGGATGTCCGCGGTCAAGAATACTTTGCATTGAGTCCACGTCATTTGTAAGCGGACACAAATGTACTTTTTGGTTTTCGGCGGCGATTAATTTTGAATGCTGGACTTTATTTAGCAAACATGTAAAGACAAAGACCTACTATTTGGATTTTCGGCCGTTATTTGTTTTGTACGGGAACAGTTTTATTAAACACGTGTTATAGGAAAACGAGGTAAAAATAACGTAAACTACAATGAGCAGCCTCTCTGTTGTGCGCAAGATGTATCAAAAGTTTTTCTTCGAAGCTCAATTTAGTGTTGAATGAGTAAGCGTTCTGCGTTACAGTCCTCGCTTGCGACCACAGTCGTTTGGTGGGCTATTCAGCTATGGGACTATTCGCCCCATAGACGAGTGTACAGAAGCGAGAAACACGACTGTGCTTGCGACCATTTCCAGGTTACACCTTTTCAACGCATGGGAAACTGGAGTTTTAAGCCTGACTGTAACTCTGACAATTTTAACTGTTCTCTCATTCCCGGCCATATGCTTGATATTTCACTTTTGTGGACCATGCTTTTGCAATCGACGGCTACCTTGAGCTTGTTCAGTAGCCACGACATACTTAATGCCAGCAGCTGGGAAGAAGACTGACGCATGCGCACTCCTCCGGACGGAATTAACGTAATCTACTTACGCTCTTGAGATAGCCTTGACTAATCTGGAAACCGTTAAGACATAAGAAAAACACGGCACGCGAACTGACCTACAATGTTCATTTTTGTTAAAATCTAACTCATTTCCGAGTATGTTATGATTTCAAACTTATCGTCCACTAAAAGGCCATATTAGACAGATTCAAAATTTACCATAAGACAAAAAATGACCAAAATCACTCAAGGAAGGTGGGTCTACCCCTTAAAATGAGAGCTTTACTCTCTTGACATGCAATTTTCACATTTTAAATGCAAATTTTAACTCTTATTTAAACGTCTATATTGTTTAGTGCTAACACCCCGATTGTACTCTTATGTATTTCGACAACCTTGTATCGTTATAGCGACTGACAGTAGAAACTGCAAGATTATCGTCGGCTGACTTTCTCAGTGGGAGTTTCTCTAAGATATGGATTTCGCGAAAATACGGAATTTTTGCTTCTGATTGATTCTCTGAAAAACCACTTTATCTCAGCGAGAAAATAAATCTCTGTCACCCTCTACCGTACGATAATATATCGTTACTATTTTACCCACGTAAACACTTCCTCTGTTGATGAACTTCATCACGGCGTAAGATGGCCATCATCTCTCAAAAGTCCCTGACAGACAAACAAATTAGCTTTTCATGGTTATTTGAACATAACAAAAAATATGTGTGACATTAGTACAAAACGATATCACCTATCTTTTCTATACTTTGTTTTGAAATCGCAAAACGGAATATTTATGCATTGGAAATCAGTAATAAGAAACCCTCATTTGCTCTGCATTTGCTTGAAGTTAACACAACTACTAAGTAGATTAGGAAATTGCTCGGGTAAATTAAACATACGATGAATATTGTTGTAAATTGATAAAAGTACTTCTTACAATAACTGAAAATAAGAAAACTGTAAAGTTGTCTTCCTATTAGTTACGATTAGCATCGGATAATTTCCCGCCTGCCCATATTTGCTGGTAATTGAAAGACAACATTGATAACATGGATGTGACTTCTTAAACAAAAGGCCAAAATGGTAAAAAATTCCAGTTGTAACATGGTAAAAACGTATCTACTGATATTAAATTTTATAGATCATGAAAGGCTTAGGTATCAAAAGACTGTTACTAATATATATAAAGTACTTCACAGTTGAACCCAAAACTTAAAATACAAGATATTAATTTCATTATTACACTAGTTTCTGCTAACAAAGATGAGTTGAACATGCATTAATTACTATGGTCCCATGATTCCAATGAAAACTTGCATATGTATAAGACACCCACTTCAAATATTTAATTACTGTTCAAAGTTACTTTTCGTCATCGATGTGACCTGTAGGGATCGATACTCCAAGTTTTTGGAACATCTCCTCGATCTCTTCTCTGGCGATATCGACGCAGCATTCGCTTTGGCTAAGAATTTTCAACAGGTTGGTGAAACTGCTCTCATGGAGACATTCGCCCTCAGATGGTGTACCACCTTCTTGCTTTCGTTTTTCCCAACGTCTTGACCACTCTGAAAAGACGTGTTTAGTGATGGACTTTGAAAAAGCTGCAGTTTCCCAAGCTGCAACCTCTGCTTGATGGAAGCCCATCAGAGCAGCCATTATTCTGTAGTCACCTCCCGAGTCCCTCTTGACATCCATGATGAGAGACACCTTCTCTAGAGTATCTTGCAGCATCCATTTGATATCACTTTGAAACCCACATCTACGAAGGACTGTCGTATCGTAGCCAGTGCACATCAAGTCAGTTATGTCTTCTTGTTTGTTTTCTGTGTCATCACTCACTTTCTCATTGTTTTGCTCTGCTTGTATGACACTCGAGATTGGGTAGTATATGACACTTTCAAGATCATGATTTGCCAATGAATTAGAACTCAGCAGAAAGTAGTCAAGATTGGTACCTGGACAACAGATATCAACAACGTCGTACACATCATCTGTTACCAATTCTAACATCTTATGGCAATCTCCAATGTCTTCTTTCTTCTGTGCTCTAACACAAATATTTATTGCTCGCCATCCTTTGGTCATGTAAACTAAACATTCCACCCTGTGACACACCTTCATGCCGTTTTTCCAAACACATATTTTCGGGCAATCCATCCCTCTGAAACGATGCTGAAGGCGGGTTTGAAGACGTGGAAATAAACCAGGTGAGAAGCTATCTGTATCATCTCGACATTGGAATCTTCTCCCGAAGTAGATTTTCTTGAGTTGGTCAATTTTCCATTGGTTTTTCGGCATAAGCTTCTGCAGCAACCCAGGTACGACGTAACGCATCTCATCGTCCTGATAGATCAGTTCCAATTCCTGGAGAAGTTCTATCATCATATTTATATCAGCCAGGCCTTCGAACACGTCTTCAAAGTCACGTCGTTCATATCTCGTCTTTGTTCTGTCAGCTAGTCGTTTCGTGTACTGCTCAAATATTTCTGTGGCCAGCATTGGTCCGATTACTCTGTTACAAAGCCATTGTGGGTTCAGTACAATTATGTCATCTCCATCTGT
>LD347130.1:66694-86694 GCA_001465055.1 Ptychodera flava | reverse complement strand
CTCTGAAATTACAGCACCCAAGTTAGTTAAATTGGGTACAGATATTGTTTTGAAAAATATCTAATTGTACTGAGAAGCATCTGGCAGTGTCAAGTTAACAAATAGGTCATTTACATATTTTATGAAGTTTTGTAATTAGTGATATAACTCCAGTATTACAGCGTTAAATTTCATGAAACTTGCTACAGATGTTGATCTGATAAATATCCAATTGTACTGAGAAGCATTGAACAGTGCAAGTTAATAATTAGCTCATTTGCATATTTCATGAAGTCTTATAATTAGTCATATAACTCCGAAATAACTGCATCAAATATGATTAAAACTGCTGCACATACTGATACGACCGATATATAACTGTGTTGTAAGACATTTAGTAGTGTAAAGTTAATTAAAGGGTTCATTTGCATATCTAATAAACTTTGTAATTAGGTATATAACTCTGAAATTTCGGCACAAAAATTTTGTGAAACGTCCTACAGATATTAATTTGATAAATATTTAATTGTTCAATGAATCATTGAACAGTGTCAAGTTAATTTAGGGTTTGTTTGCATATTTAATGAACTTTGTAATTAGTGACATTACTCTAAAATTACAGCATTCATTTAAACAAAACGTGCTACAAATGATGGATATCTAATTGTCCCATAAAGCATTGAGCAGTGTCCAGTTAATGAACAGCTCATTTACATATTAAATAAAGTTTTTTAATTAGTGATTAAACTCTGAGAGTACTGTGCGAAGTTGAAAAAACCTGCTACATATAGTGATAACATATATCTCAGTGTTCTGTGAAGCGCACTACTATTAATGAACCTGTTGTAAAACACGTGAGCATATTCACTTTGTATCTGGTTTTTCATGGTTACCCTCAGGACAATTTAGCCCAATTTATCAAACTCCGTGAAAGGACTTTAAAATTTCGAGAAAAACATTTGTCAAATTCTTATTGCAATAAAGTTTTATTTCAAAAGCGTTTGAATATATTCAGAGATTAATAGATTTATTTGATGGAATATCTCAACCTTTCAGTATAAATACGATTCGAACTTACTTACGATAATTTGATCTTCATATTTTCAAATTTCTCAGAAGTGTTAGGTCCCCCTAAGCTGCATGTTGGAATGTTACAGAATTCTTATAAAAACGAGTGTAAAACTTAAAAAGAAACACGGATGAGCATACAGTTACAGATGAAACCAACTCCTTTACTATCAAAATATCCAAATTTAGTTCCGATCATATATACTGTCCATTTCGTATAATTTTTAATATGTAGTATCTAATGTAGTATCATAATTGTCTTTTTTATAAAAAAATTTTCTTTAGTTGATCACTAAAGTAGGTCACTAACGTAGGTCAATATTATGCAATGTGTAGCCAGGAATTCACAATTTGCGCGCATCCTTTCTCTTGATCATCATGTTGGGTGCTATATGGATTCCATCGGCCTACATTACCAGATCTGAATTAAGTAAAGTCGGTCTATAAAACGTTATAAAACGTGGAATGGAATGGAACAATATCCATTTTGGAATATTTCCAAATTGGAATGGTTCCAAATTCGAATCGAATGGTTTCAAATTCGAATGATTATAAATTTGAATTCGCAAATTTGAAAGTCCGAATTTGAATTCACAATTATATATTTATCAAATCAATATCTGTAGCACGTTTCACAAAATTTGGTGCCGTAATTTCAGAGTTATATACCTAATTACAAAGTTTATTAGATATGCAAATGAACCCTAAATTAACTTTACACTACTAAATGCTTTACAACACAGTTAGATATCTGTCAGATCAGTATATTCAGCAGTTTTCATCACATTTGATGCAGTTATTTCGGAGTTATATGACTACTTATAAAACTTCATGAAATATGCAAATGAGCTAATTATTAACTTGACACTGTTCAATTCTTCTCAGTACAATTGGATATTTATCAGATCAACATCTGTAGCAAGTTTCATGAAATTAACGCTGTAATTTTGGAGTAATATCACTAATTACAAAGTTCATTAAATATGCAAATAAACCTGTAATTAAGTTCACACAAGTAAATGCTCTACAACACAATTTGATATCTGTCGGATCAGTATCTGCAGCAGATTTCATAACATTTGGTGCAGTTATTATTTTTGAGTTATATCACTAATTGCAAAACTTCATAAAATGTGCAAATGACCTATTTGTTAACTTGACACTGCCAGATGCTTCTCAGTACAATTAGATATTTATCAAAACAATATCTGTACCCAATTTAACTAACTTGGGTGCTGTAATTTCAGAGTTATATACCTAATTACAAAGTTCATTAAATATGCAAATGAACCCTTAATTAATTTCACACTACTGAATGCTTTACACTACAGTTAGGTATCAGTCGGATCAGTATCTGCAGCAGATTCCATCACATTTGGGGAAGTTATATCAGAGTTATATGACTAATTACAAAACTTCATAAAATATGCAAATGACCTATTTATTAACTTGACACTGTCCAATGCTTCTAAGTACACTTAGATATATATCAGATAAATATTTGTTGCAAGTATCATCAAGTTTAGTGCAGGAATTTGAGAGTTATCTCATTAATAACAAAAGTTCATTAAATATGCAAATGAGAAGGCAATTGACATGACACTCACAGTATCATCATCATGTTCTGAGATTGTCATCTGTGAAAAGTTTCATGAAATTTTGTGCACTATTTCTTGATATATGTCTTCACTGTCATTACCGTCTCCATAGGGAAACCATTGCACGGAAAAAAACGATATTGCATAACTTCATTAATATGCAAGCCAGACTAACTAACTAAAATCTAATCAGTTCATGCAAGTAGCATATGGTACCTGTGTAACAAATCTGACTTGAATCCGTTCTGGCGTTTTTGAGTTATCGTGTAAACAGACAGACACACACACACACACACTAACACACACACACACACGGACAGACAGACAGACATCGCTATGACAATAGCCCACGTGTTTACACACGTGAGCTTAAAATGAGGTGCCCGGAGGCTGTGCCAAATATTTTCTAGCAGAGATTTAAAGTAACTGTATTTGCATTATTTTTTCTTCATATATGCTGGCAATCTATTTTATTTTCTGTGATTCTTGGCAGGAATGTTTTTCAAAGGCAACCTCTCGGAATAATTTTCCCCGAAATCTTCCGAGCCCTCTCCAAGGGTATCAAATGGTATATCCCTAAAAAAGATAACACACACACACACACATACACACACACAACTTATCAAAGGGGACACACACACACACATACACACACACAACTTATCAAAGGGGAGAACCATGTGATTTGTGGAAGAGGTATAGTGAATTATTATGTGAACAAGTTTTACCCCACAATTGTAAGATTGTGTTTCCAAAGTCTAATTCAGCCTGTTTTCTTTACGTAAAGTTCAACCGCTAAAACTTTTAGTTTTAGAATGAGCAAAATTAATACATTTTTGATCTTTGAGATATTAACAAATTTTCATTCTCAGAATCCCCACCCTAAAATCAAATGGTTCTTACCTTAAAAAACACGAATGACCCCTGTGCCCCTTAGAAAGCCTGTCAACATGAATTAAATGTACATGCTGATAGAGCAATAACTTTCCAACAACAACATCTACTTTTCAAAATTTTACAAATTTTGAAGAAGCCCCCTTTGTCAATTTTGACACCTGTACTATTCTGTAGCAAAAATACAGAAAATTCAACTAATATCAACATAAAGATTTCAACATTCAACCATTAACACTGCATAAAAACCTTATAATATTTACTGTATTAACGTGGATTATTGCCTGTATTTTAGCTGAAGAGTGCATATACAGATGAATACAGTCAAGAATCCATTTTTTGTATTCAGCAAGCCTGTATTCATGTGGATTCATGTGAATTCACGGTTATTATACTATAATACAGGCAACTCATTAATGTGAATTTATCTGAATTATTGGGTTTTCATGCAGTGTAACTCAGAAACCCTACAGGGAAAAGTAAACATTGTTTTTCCAGTACAACTGGTGCATTCACATTTGGGACAACGTACAAACTTTACCAATTACACAAGGATGATAGAGATCAAAGAAATTTAATTGTGGTGAACTTGACTGTTCCTTTCAAAATTAAGTTATCGTACAACTACTTAAAGTAACATTCATGCCAAATTTCAAACAACCATTGAAAGTGGTTGTTGTAAAGATATAATTAGCAATTTGCAGAATGTTTCCTTTTTTACCTCATTTGCATATGTTTGACACTGACATGTTCATTTTAACAATTTCACATCACATACTTAGATGGTAGGTGCTGAAGTTTACGAGTTTTACAGTGGACGGACACACTTACATGCATGCAGACAGGCAATTTTCAAACCCATAAGAATTCCATTTGCTTAAACATGTATAGCCATATGGAAGCTAAAAATACACCAGCTTCATAACAAGGAACACAATGACACGTTTTCTTTTTAACCAAAAATGCGTAAAATGCAGATGTTATTAATTTAATTTTTAATATGATTTCCATATTTTGGTTTCTGATGAACCATTATTTGCACCCAAATGAACCAGAAATATAAAGATTTCGCATTTAATGCTTCTTCACACACTAAACATGTGACTTTTTGACTGATGCAATTAATCGTTCTTACCTTTTCTACACGAAGGCGTTTGCGTAGTCTGATCATATCTCTATGTTGAGAGTCGTGACAATTCAGTATAAACATATCATCTGCTACATTCAGATACTCCCTAAACATACTCTGGGCTTCTTTACAAATCACTTTATAGCAAAACTCCGCTGAAAGTAAACATTATGTTATTTCGTACCCATTTCTACATATCACGATTAAAACACAGACTGCGGGTATGTTGAGTATAGCAAGTTTTAAAATTATTAAGCATAATTATTTATATCTTTTTCAGAAAAAGCCATAAACCATTAATGAGAATTTTCAGAATGATATTCAATTTGATTAAATTATCAGAATATATATATATATATATATATATATATATATATATATATATATATATATATATTATATATATATACTGAGAATCTAGGAACTTGTAGTTGTCACTCTACAGGCTGTTTCATGCGCTAAGCAATCATCGTACTGATGATTGCTTAGCGCATGAAACAGCCTGTAGAGTGACAACTACAAGTTCCTAGATTCTCAGTATTACCGCCCTGCAGAAATGCATTGAGCACTATACTTTGCCTGCATTGACAAGCAATCCATTTTCGTGTGTATATATATATATATATATATATATATATATATATATATATATATATATATATATATATATATATATATATGACACTATTTGTTTTTTTCATGGTAAGGATGTTGTGATTTACAAATGACAGCAGTTTGACGTTTGCAGTCTTTTGTGACTATATTATTCACTTTTGTGGTCCTACCTTTTCCCCAACAGCCAGGTGTCACTAAGTCAGCACGACAGGCTATCAAAATAACAGTTGGTTTTACATTGATCTCTCCAGTCACTTTCTTAATGACCGCCTTGATGAAAGCAAGCCACGAATTAACCTATAAGTATAACAATCAAACCACATTTCCTTCTTTTTAATATTAGATTAATTAGCATCTATTAAGTTTAGATTCTCTGAATATTGAATATGTTACAAATAGGGTTACCTTTTGTTACACGTAGGGTTAGTTTTAGGATTCGGTGAGTATGAATTGTGTTAGACAAGCGGATTTTTGTTATTTTTTGACTGAAATCGGTGAAAATTATATTTATAATATATCTGCCCAACTTGATTATATCTTAAGAGTGTTATCCCCGGGAACCTGCACATTGAAAATGCGGTGGTTTCAATCTGGTTCGAGCTGACAACGTACTGTACCCGATCACCTTGCAGAGAAGCCATGGACAAAACCGCTCGGCCAAATTCCCGATTTCAAAAATTTCAATATCCAAGCTATCTTGCTACAATTTTTCTGACTGCGACCCCTCCAACCGCTGTAGAGTTCGTGAAGCACTCATGCTCGTGCGCTCACCCACTAAATCGCACACAAACTTTATCGAACGAAGCATCTGATACATCGCTTAAAATGGGCGAAAGAAATCCTCGGGGACAATTCTGTCCACCAGCATGCAGAGCTATAACCCAGGATAGGAAATACTGTGGTTTCATATTCAAAACAATCTGACGAGCAAAACACAAATATGCAAAGTTCATCAAACTATGGGCAAAAACGGTCATTTTTTTCAAACCTTAGGTTGTTGTTACAAATAGGATTAAGTTTTGTTACAAATAGGGTTAGTGTTACAAATAGGGTTTATTGTTACGAATAGGGTTGACACAATCAACCGTATCAACCGTATTTGTAACAATCAACCCTATTGCTGACACTAACCAATTCTCTAGCAAAACTCAGCCCTACTTTGAACAAAAACCTAAGTTTCGAAACAAACTTGACCGTATTTTATCAATATGTACACAAATATAGAAATGTTTTAAAAAATAGCTGATTGTTACAAATAAGGTTAACTTTTGTTACAACAAAGAGTTAGTGTGAATTCTGTCAGAAAACAAGATTTTTTCACATTTTTGGTCGAAATTGGTGAAAGTTGCTCCAAAACAAACTTTTTGCATATATCTGCACAACTTAATTATCTCTTTCGAGTAGGCCAATTATCTCTCGGACCCTGCACAACGAAATTTAAAGCACTGAACCTGACGAGCAGTTTCCGAAAAGTGAGTTTCGACAAGGAAAAACAAGAATATTGCCCTAACAATTACAAATATGCAAATTTCATCAAAATTTAAACAAATATCGTCAATTCTTTTGAAAAGTTAGGTTATTGTTACAAATAGGGTTACATTTTGCTACAAATCGGGTTAGTATTACAATCAGGATTAAGGTTTGTTACCTATGGGGTTAATGTTACAAATAGGGTTAATTTCTGTCACGAAAAAAATTAATATGACTTCTGTCAGAAAACAACAATTTTTCACATTTTTGAACGAAATCAGTGAAAGTTGCCCCAAAATACACTTTTGGCATATATCTGCACAACTTGATTATCTCTTACGTGTAGGCCAATTATCCCTATGAACAAGCACAAAAAAAAATGAAAAGATTCAATCTGACGAGCAATTTCCAAATAAAAATAAATTTCGTCAAGGAAAAAACAAGAAAATGTCCTCCAAAATACAAATATGCATATATCATCAAAATTTAAATAATTACGGCCAATTTTTTTATAATTACGGCCAAAAATAGTACCGGAAAAATAGGACAGTTTGAAAAAAGATAACATGTCTGTTTTGAAGCAGCATGCGCCCTTATGTCTGTGTTGATACTAACCAACTGTAATCATCCAAAGTGTGACATGATATCGATATGTCTGCTGCAAACGTTCTTTCTCCTGGTAAATGTGATAAGAGCTGCAATGGTTTAATGCTTAAAGAATGTAATAATTTGCGCCTTTACTGCATATTCATTTGTAAAGGGGTTTCCTTATCATTGTTATTAAGTTTGTTAAACAACCAGGTTGAACACTGTTTGCTCTATTCCGCCACCTCCCCCTTAACAGTTAAGGTCGTCTTACCTCTTCCTTCTGTATTTGGAATTCATCAGTGATATCAAAGTGCAGAAGAAAGACAGCACTCTCAGCCCCTAGGAACATATTGTGAGTGACGTAATATTCCACTTGTCCGGCAAAATCCCACATGCTGAATTTGCCGACCTTTGGAATGTGAACTTTGTCCATGTGTATACCAGGTGTATGTTCATAAACATCAGCTCCGGAAGCTGGTGCTTTTTCTTGTGAACGTTTTGATGTTTTTGCTTCAAGGAAGCCCTGTAAGCCAATGTGATGTAAAACAGAACACAGCTTTTGATTAACGAGCTAAGGACAGAGACATCAAAATTTATTAGGAACTAAAAAGACAAAGACCAAGTCTTTGACGTCTCCTGGTCAATTACTGACAAAGCATCGAATTACTCTAACATAGGTAGATCATCGTATCTTTAGATATCAGACAAACTGAAAAATCTATTTGTTAAACAAACGATTTGCGTTCGTTTCAAAATGTCGCAACTCTAAAAAATATAATTTATCAAATTTTAACATCACCTAGAAACAGAATTTTAAGTTCCTACCATATAATACAAGAGAGTGTAGAGCGAAAATCCATTTCACTTCTGATTGAAGATTGTAGGAAGCATGGACCTTAAGTAACAGTTATTTTGTACTTGAATTATTATTATTATTATTATTATTATTATTATTATTATTACAAATTTTAGGGACTAAAAGTATTATATAGAAATTTAATAACAGTTCACTGAAGCTGTGGGAATTCTGAAAAAGAGGTTTTCGAATGCAGGCCCATCGTGGCAGTCGTGGGCGCGCACAAAACAAGGCACAGCGACTGTTGAGAGTCTATGCCGGTGTATTTGCTGCAAATATACCTTCACGCTTGCGCACTCATTTGCCAGTGTAATCTGCCAATATGAGCATGCGCAATTGAGTTTACCTGCGCATGAATGTGTAGTCTGTACACTACGTCTCGTGCTATAATCTTGTCGTTGAGCTTTGCATGTTGACAGAAAGTGGAACTACTGCTGAGAATACTTTTCAGGACATCACAAGTGAGTCCCTCAGGTAACAAGTAGGACGTTTAGGAAATCCTTTCAGAAAGTTTACGCCGCCTGTGGCTATTTTGTGGAGTATAAGCTTATACGTACCTGGAGCGACGGTATACAGTATTTCTACTGTACATATTGCCAGATAATATGCGATGGAATTTTGCGTTTCACGTCGTACAATCAATCAGATGGAGATGCCGGCCTTCTCCAAAATTTGAAAAAAATCAGGGTGACAGACTTTGGAATGCTAACTCTTGAATAACAATGAAGTAATTTAATGAGAAGACATTTGTATTCGAGCTCGGCAACATTTTTTGATTTGAGAACTCTCATCATGGTGGATTCACTGAAACAGTGAGTATTCAACAGCTTTTTCCTATGTCCATGTAGCACTTGTGCAAAAATAAGCTAGTCTACAGGCCTTTGGCAAATCAATAAATGCATTTTTCAACAAGCTGAAAGGCTGAAAGATGCGTCCCTCACTTTAGGACAAGCTAGATAAATGCAGTCAAACCCAGCTGGGCATATAAATTTGCCATAGTATGACTTTGTTCTGGAGACGACCGGCCGTGCGGTGGAACTTTGCAACAAAGTTTCCATATCTGAACTGACGTACTTGAATAACAAGCTCAGGAGACGATGGCCAATAAAAATGCATTCTCGTGTGTGACACAGAAATTATGCCTCCTCCCAACAGAAGGGCCATGGTCTATTTTTAGCCCTGCTACAGTATGTCTCAGTGCTGAAAAGGCCATATTGTTGTCATGTTTTCATGGCGACTTTTAAAATTTGCATACAACTGTGAGAGTGAAACGGGTTGTGAGGTCACAAAATTTTTGAGTCCCACTGTCGTCCATTACACCTGTTTTCTTGGGCATTAAAGGTGTGCAAGTATACACATCAAAAGACTAGAAAATTCTCGTCATGGGCAGAACCTTATAAAATATCCCTTTCTTGTATGGTTAACGAAAAAAGATAGCCCTGATCTAAAATATGCATGGGCTACCAGCCAGTGTCACCGGGCTACCAACTTCAGAATGTGTTTGCCGAAGTGGACTACAAGGGATAAAAAGTTAATTTCGAACCCTGGGCAATATTAAACATGAAACATTTAACTTGTAATATTTCCCCTTGTCTTGGCCTGCTGGGTTTAAAATATATTTAAAGGTATACAGGGACCATGTTCAAATTTAGCCATTGCTACTATGGAAAGGGGAGATCTAGCTAATCATCAGAATCATAGAGTTTATTGGGTCACGCCAGGTTACACAAAAAATAATGCACCACTACATGGCCATAATTTTACTTTAGTTAAACAATCAGAAATAATTTGTCTTCATTATTCTTCCTGGAATGAGGCAAAGAAATCAAAATAAATTATTATAAATTGAACATTATTATACGTCGTTAATTAAAAATCCATAAAATAAATAAGTACCAGTGAATTATGTTTTCAATAAAACAAAAAAAACTGTACGCTACTGTTACGGCTTCTGATAAATATAATGGTACAATGGGTGATAAGGAGGATTGGGTTCGGATACTAGTAGAATTAATTTCAGCACATAGAATCAATATGAAGGCATAAACTTAATTCGATAAATGCATAATAAGTTAGTAATATACTATATAACACTTATTTGGGATGACTGCATGAAACACAATTAAAAATGCTTGAAAAATTATTTCTGGTTTATATAAAATTAAGTCAACACACTAAAATTAAAGGAAAACAATTTTGACCAGAATGGCCCAAATATACATTATCTTCATTATTCTTTCTAGAATGAAGGCAAATAAATTAAAATTATTATTATTATAATCATAGGGTACAGGGGACAGCCCCTGGGGTGGGGAGGAAAGTGTTTTTGGTGCAACGGTTTACCTTATTTGATTTTATTAATTTTGACTGTGATATTTCAAATAAAGAGTTGTACTCACACCGTCTGACTGCTTTATTATTACCGACAAGTCCTTATCTCCTCTCCAACTTGTGTATACACCACTGAAATAGCTGCAAAAACATTGCCAACTTGCTTTCGACTCCAAACTGTCTGACTGTGTTTCCAATACCTACAATTCCTTATCTCCTCTTCAACCAGTGCACATACCACTCTAATTGCTGCGCAAACATTGCCAACTTGTTAATGACTGAGCGTATCAGCGGATTAGCTTATTAAGTCAACACCACAGCCGTCCCACAAGTAGTGAAATAAGGAAAGGGTTGAAGATCTCAGACACAGTGTCACAAAAAACGCAAATCTAAGCAGATATAGAAGTCAATCAAAATTTAACGACTATCAAAAGCATCGCTATACCGATGAATTGTTACATGCCAAAGTACGCCGTCTAAAATGGTCATCCTGAGCCAGAAAACCAACGTACATTTTTGAGTCGGTCATGGTCCGAGGTCGTCCGTAAGAGCGGAAGTCGGAAGTAAAACCTTTTGACCTCGAACTTGTTTATTTCCAGTGTATTTCCAGGCAAGCAGTAAACATTTCCCATGACCACCGTCCCTGGACGGACGCTGCCATGACGCTTTTGAAGTACCATGAGGTCAAAGTTCGAACTTTAGGGATACCGGAAATGCTGACATTCGTTTGTGTTGTGTTGCGTTGCTTTTCACCCAAAACTGTCGTTTATACCACTCTCTGAGATCTTTTGCGCGGAACCTGCTCATTACAAGCATATGTTTTATCGACTAAGGTAAGTTTGTTCATTCAGATTTTTACGTTTGCATCGAAACTAAGTGGAATGCAGGTCACCATCGGCATCGCCGGCGGACTGCTTCGATAAATAAAACAAAGCCCAGAGCCTTCACTATATCGTTATCCAGGGATCGTGATGACGGTCCTTTTGTGGAGGGACCGTGGAACATCACAATTCCATTAATTTACAAGTGATTATTGCTGGCCACATTTGAAATTGACCTAGGCTAGTAAACATGTTTTCATCCAGTTTATTTCAAGCTCGTATTTGACAACAGGTCGTTATGTGAACAAAGTGTGTGACTGTGTCACACATTGCATATATACACCTTCCAACAACAAAAACGAACAGCTCTCTTCGTTCACACCTTGTATGCAATGCCGTTGTTGTCAACCCTTATCATTTTCAGAAATCAAGCAAAATTAAATAGACATTAACATTAGGTTTATGGTCACTTTATATCCATTAACTTCCAGTGACTAATCTTGAGGAAGTGGGAAGCCGTGATTAAATTAGGAACAATGAGTTTCAACAACCGGAGTGAATGCATTCTGGCAGTAGTGTCTAACCGTGGAATTTATGTGTTATTAGCTCTATTAGTTAATTAGAGAGATCTCTGCTATATTCTACGGTTACTTCTAGTAAAGAAATAATATACTGTCTTATAAGAAGTGTGAAAACTGTTAAGACTATTTTTGAAGTAATACATGTATACATGCGTTACTTGAGACATGTTGAAAAAATGAAGATAATTGAATGTTTCCGAAGCAATTTTGCTTCCTACTAGTGAACTACGGATTCAAAGAAAATAGAAATGCTATCTCATTGCTAAAAAGACCGATGCTAAATGTAACAGCATCTACAATTATTATCATTTTTTTCAAACAGGTCTTAAAGTAAGATGGAGACATTTACATCTGAACAGGCTAAGATACTAAGGTGGGCAATCGAAGGCAAGAATATTTTCTTCACGGGGAGTGCAGGAACTGGTAAGACAACTTTAGTGAAGAAAATTACACGAGCTGTTCCAAGAAGAGTTGCAGTGACAGCAGCAACAGGAATTGCTGCAAATCAATACAGCAGTGCCTCCACCATTCATAGTTTTACCGGTATTGGTACGGCTAAGAATGCACTGCCATCAATCTTAGCATACATTCAGAGTAATCGAGACACATATCATCGGCTAAATAACACTGACACTATAATAATTGATGAAATATCAATGATAAGTCGTCATACCCTGGAATTGATAAACAGCGTATTGCAAAGTGTGAGAGAGAACGATGCATTGTTTGGTGGTATACAAATCATCACATGTGGTGATTTTAAACAATTACCACCAGTTCCTAACAAACACGCCAGTGGGGAGTATCCATTCAAGTCTGAATTGCGGGCAAGAACTTTCAGTCATTCTGCTCTTCTCATACATGTTTTCCGGCAGGCGGACAGAGAGTTTGTCAGTATTTTCAATGACATCTCCAATGGAAAGTGCAGTCCACACAGCATGGAAATCTTATCTCACTATAGGGCACCCCTTGACCCAAAGGATTTCAATTTTGACTTTATACCCACAATGTACACTCACAATGCTGATGTTCAGCATCATAACATGACAAATCTGATAGATCACCCTGGCGAAATCCATACTTTCCAGGCCACAGATACAGGGAGCAGGTCAGTTCTCAACTGGAACACCAACGGCAGAGGAGAAACTACATTTAAAAGTTGGTGCTCCTGTGATGCTGATCTATAACTGTACGAACAAGTTGAAAAACGGATCAACAGGAACAGTTATTGCTTTGAAGATGGATTGCCAATAGTCTCATTTCCTTCTGCCAACCAGACTGTAAAAGTTGAACGTAGAACGTGGAAGATTGACTCACACATTTCTGGCACCAATTTATCAACCTGAACACAAATATCACTTAAGCTAGGGTGGGCATTTTCGATCCACAAGGCTCAAGGCCTGAGTCTTAATGCAGCTGAGATACACTGTAGAAATGTATTTGCCCCAGGTGAGTAAAATCAAAGTTACACTAGCCTTACATGTGAGTTTATCTTTCATGTCAAAGAAAAACTACGCGGGCAGTAATTTTATTCTGAGGCTTTATTCCAAAAAAAGACAGTGAAAAGAAACTAATAATATGTGAAGAATAGAATGCTGGGTAACTACAGGAGTGTCCAAGTGAAGAATAAAATATAATAGTTTTCTTCATGCACGTATACTCTATTTCCGATGAAAATGGACTTATGTGTAAAATAAGAAATGCTTTCGAAAATTACTGTAGATAGGTACATGTAGGCAACACATTTATTTACTTGTGTCTTGGAAAAAACTTACAAAATGTGAAAACATAGTAAAATTAGTGAAAATTTAAGCAAAGTTTTTAAGAATAACAAATAACATGTTAAGGGTCGGTATGTTATTCTAGGGTCAGTCAGGTTACTGGTAACACATGTTATTTTGGGGGCCTAATGGGTGCCTTCAAAAGGAGAAAATAATGAAATTTATAGCCATGTCAAAAAAACTGAAATAAGAAGATAGGTGCAGTGATTCAGAGCACTAATGATACTTCTTTCCGGCCTAAGTTATATCTGCTTTGCAAATATTTACAAAGATTCATTTACTTTCAGGTCACCTATATGTGGCAATGTCACGAGTGCGAAGTCTCAGAGGACTGAAGCTGGTAGGCTTTACCACATCTTGTTTGATGCCACCACCTGTTGAAGTGTCTACCTTTCTTGACAGCTTAGAAACAGGTGGTAATTACAATCCCAGTACCAATAACAGACATGATGGGCATGTACCAGTACCCAATAATGGTGAAGAAGACTGGGGTGATGACAGTGAAGATGAAATTTCACATGAACTACCCACTACCACAGAACATCAACAAACTGAGTTGCTTCATGTAAACACACAAGAAGAGCCAATCGATGAGTCTGATGATGACTACTTTTCCTCTCTACCATTACATTTTCAAGTGAAGTCTTTCCTTACATCATTAAAAGACGACTCATGGTTTGCTTCGCAACCACTTTCAACAGCATACCAAGTGAACATTATTTTGGATGACTTGCAGGAGCCAGGAAATTTGCCTAGAACACATGCTTTCATAGAAAATCAGTGGAAGATAATTTATGGAATTCTGAAGGCCCACTCCAGTGGCTGTCCTGGAGAGGTTGGGAGCCATACAAGAAAGTCATTCACTTGTCACTTTGAGCAGCTCCATAGCCACATTACTAGCGACAGTGTCAAGAGGTCTTTTGAAGATGTCTGCAGGGAGCCGCTGACACTCAATCACATTGAGTGCATGTCCACAATATTACTTGACATAAACAGGCTGATCATTAGAGAAATTTCTGATATATTTAGAGCCCAGCAGCAAAATGTCTCAGATGCAAAAATTGCTGCTACACTTTCAGAGTCTGGAATGGCCAAAATTAGATATGTTGGTGGATGGGCAACTGCAAAATGCCTAAAAAAGTGCCAACAATATCTCTCGCAAAATTGTTCCTCCCTCGAGCATTCCGTCCGTCTCACATTGCGTAAATGTTTTCAGAAAAAGAAACTGATTGAGGGCATTATCTGGTCAGCACAGTATGTGCATGAACATTCAGAGTATAAAGACACCCTGTCAGTTGTTGATTATAGGCAGTATAAACAGGGTGGTCTAGTCCATATCTCTGACCGTGCTCAGGATTTTTTTGTAGCTTTGGAGCAACAGAGAGTTTAATTAATGACCACTGCCAATTTCAATTCTCACAAATCAAACTTGATGAGTTGGGTATGTAGCTCTTTGCTAAAGAACATTAGTTTACAGGAACAGTTTTCATTAATAGTTGATCAAACAGAAGGACTGTGCAATAATAGCTGCAGCAATGCAGAAGTCAAATCCCTTGTTCACGAAGTGTATGCTGATATTGTTCATCGCTATGTCAATATGGGTGCTGGGCAATTTCTGAGAGATCAGAGATGTCACATGAAACTAAAAAAGACTGAGGCACACAGGAGAAAGATCATGCAACGTGATCAGAAATCAAACGAAAGGAATGCCAAGATGGACATTGAGACCCTTAAGAAAGACCATAGTGATGGGAAATGTGTCACTCATGCAATGATCGCAGCAAAAATAGCCGAAAACCCCAAGTATTTCGCATCACGTCTATACACAAAAGATGCAATCAAAATCATATTTGGGCTGTATGATGTACGCTATATACAACGATTCAACAAGGACAAACTTAATGACATTTTGGTGCCCAAAATCAAAAGTTGCCAAAAAATGCCACGGCCAGACAGACTGTTGTAACATTGACTTTAGAGGGGACTCAAGTAAAATATACTGAGTTAACACATTGGTGTTTTCTAAAGATGTTCAAAGACATTGCAAACAGCATTTATTGTACACAATTTCAGCGTACAAATGATCATGCACATGATCAGGTACAGTAGCTGTTTAGTTTTGAAAAAAAACCTGAAAAAATCACCAAAAGTTACAGCTTCTATCTCTCTAAAGGTACATTGTCTGTGACTGTTAGTATTTAAATATTTACAAGAAAGCAATGACATATTTACAAGGACAACTACATGATTCTTTGTATTTTTCCACAATAGGCATCTGTATGGCAATTAAAGAAAATGCTATTTTGTGACACTTTTACATTTCTGCTTGATTTTGATATTCAGTCCCTTGGCAGGACCCACATCAAGAAGAGGACAATGCGAGAACAAATAAATATTTTCACATTAATTCCATTATGAACCCATACGCCATGTAAGACACAAATATAAATATAAACAAAAATGCAGCATGTAATTTTTCTCTCAGGAACAGCATCTGTATGAAAAAAATGAGAAAAGTTCTGTTGTCCATCAAAGTACTTCTGGTTGTACAATGTACATGTATATACAATAAAGATAAGTTCACTTCATTCAAATTCTCTCTCTTTTCTTTTACCATGAAAAGCCGATGGTTTGAAAAATGGCAGAGGTTCCACTTCCCCTGAATTACTTCTTTTTGTGGTTGTTGTTTGTCCCAAACAAATAGCATTGATCCCTGCACCATATTGTGAGTAACGTGGATTATTGTTTTGCCCATTTTGGCCTCGCTGTTGGCAAAACACATTCTCAACCAAATTGCTGTTTGCCCGTGCAGCTACAATTCCACTACCTGGATTCTTTGATGCACTAATGAGACATATCTCCCTGAAACCTAACACCATTGAAGTGATGTCAAATCTGGCTTTATCTGTAGCAACATTTTGTTTTTTTGAGCTGCTGACACCCCAACTAAGGAATACACTGCCTCCTCCCATTCTTTGAATTACTGAAGTGTTTTGTCATTGTCCACCAGTCTTTCATCTAGTGTTGAATGAATTGGTCGCCAATCAGTGAAATTCGTGATAAGCTTACTGGTATGGCTAAGGAGAAGAATTACATCATCCAGATCTCGACATTCACTGCTTGATGCTCCCTGAGTTTGGCGGTGTTTCTTAAACTCCTACAACAGTAATCATATGAATCTCATTGTGATATGTGATAACAGTTGACAGATGGAATGACATGCACACACAAACACATTACCTTCATTTGTACCGACAATTGTACATACATGCATACAAACATAGTATACATAGCACATATACATTTACCATGCAAATATGCATGTGTACACATGTACATGCCAATGCTGGTATAGCTAATCTCTGGGTCATTTAAAAATACACAAAATTAAAAAAAATTAGTTCACTCCAGACAGTGACTGACAATAGTTACAACATTACCTTCATTAAATACAGCATATCCTTATTCAATACATGTTCGGCCAAGTGATTTCGCATCCTATAGTTGCTGGAGTTAGATCAAAATGATCTGGGGTTAATTTGTGGTGAAGAGGATGGCTGTGGGTTTCTTGGTCAAAGGTGTACGCACTTTTCCAGTATTTCCACAGAATGTGGCCATCCCCATTCTGCAGCGTACGTGCTGTTTTTCCAGCTTGTAAACTTTTTTTGATACCACTTCTGATTTTCTTGAAGTTGTGCTGTAATGTACAATATAAGACACATCCTGGCCATGTATTATTACAATTGTCAGTACATTGCTAGACTACTTTTCTAATTTCACAAAATTAATTAATTTTGAATATGAAAGATACCTCATCCTACCAGTGCGTTTCATGTAACTAATACACTTTTGAATGACCTATCAATTTCACATGTTGCTTTGATCATTAGCATGATACAGACAAATCGTTATTGCAATCTTAAAGTATTGTAATGGAAAACATTACTAACAGCACCTTATCTCTTAAAACATATACCACGTTCTCTTTGCTGCCTTATTGAAATGATTTCTGTCATAGCCCTTACCGAAATGATACCCATTTACATTGTGTTTCTTACTTGTAAGAAACATGTGTCATATACATGTTACCTACAGGTTTCAAAACATGTGTCTGACCATATTGATTTTAACTTTTCGTTATGTATTGACAACATGAACAATACATGTTAGAAGCATGTATGGCTTGAAATCCAGGCAGCTGCACCCAAAATCTGTGCTGTTCAATGCAACATGTTTGTCACATGAACACAACACATCTCTGACATGTTGGCAATCAAGAATCTATCCTCTTCCATGAAGGTCCCTCAAGGGTACAAGAGCTCCTGGAAAATCTTTCCCGGAGAGCCCAGAATTAGATTTTCTGGATCTCTTCTGGAAAGATTAACAGGTAAGCTGCCACTATGCCTGGCAATTACCTGCCATTCTGCTTGGCAGATTTCCAAATGCTGTGCTTTTTAAAATCAACCTACCTTCTGCACTCTGAATTATAGTCACCCCAACAACTTGAAACTTTTTTATCACTGCTGCTGAGAAACTGCCATCACCTTACCACTTCAGAACACCAGAACACTCTTCTGCACAAACAAAAATAATGCGAGAGCTAAAAAATTTGGTAGGAATAAAATTTAATCCACCAGACTTTAAAAGCCGATCAACATAATCAACATCATACTGTTAAGTTGAAAAAATGTTCAAGTGTCCATAAAGTCAAGAACTTCATATTGCCATGACCATGAGCTCTGTTTAAAAGTGTAAGCTGTGATTGTCTGTTATGGTTTCAGTTATTGCTTGACCTGTCATCTTGAGGTTGTCCTATGCATAAGCTGGAAAAAATAAAAAACATCAAGTAAGATATAAAGCTTATTAAGTTTATAACAAAAATATGTAATATATTAGAATTGCTAAAAGCTAACAATTTCGACTCTTTCAACAGCTATCAAACATTGAAGAATGAAATTTGCATGTAGTCAGAAAATAAAGAAACTATTATATACCCTCAATTTGCGAATGATCCAATGTGATTTGTGGTACAAGTATCAATCTGTTCATATTGCAAATACCTTCAAACTAGTATATCCATAGACAGTAGAATCAATGACATAAAACAAAATTTATTTTTTTCAGATGATTTATCCCGCGGGAAAAATGTTGATTTCCCTCTTTATTAAGTCAATGAATCTTTTAAAGTTATTCATGTACGGAATAAGACAGAAACGTTGCCATAAAAAGTGATCTGTACTTGATCTTAATGTATATATGCGAGAAAATTTTATCCAAGTAAGTTATTACTTAATTTAAATTTCATGAGTCAATATTGTATGATTTGCAAGGGTTCAAGCAAAGTAAATGTTTATTGGTATAATTCAATTAAAATAATACACAGTCTACTATGTAACGTCCACTCATTTGATTAAGTACACTTCATTGCATATGTACATGAACGTTCTCAAGTCAAATTGAAACGCAGCATAGGAAAAAGGTAGGTTTTTGTATTAAAGGCGAGTTCACCAAAAAGATTTTTAATATTCTTTTTTGGTCACTTATTCAAGAATTGCCATTTTTGCCATTTATAACTCGATAATTTTTACAAAAATGGATAAAAATAGTGGCAGAAGTTGCATTTTTGGGCTTCATCAACTAAATTTATTTTGAATGATGAGAAAAATAGACCAAGCTTGTCGCTTTCATCAAATGATATGGCAGGGTGCATCTTCTGATTGGTATGGCATTGTCCACTCTCTCACATTCATGCAAGGCTGTGAGTATTTGCATAGTAAATGTGGTAAATGAAATGAAAAGTGACCCAGCAGGGACTTGCACAGAAGCCGCCAACTTAGGAATTGACTTTTTGGTAATGAGGATCTTTGATTGAGTACACTTCATTGCGCAGAGTTTTACAAATGTCATGACAGTCATGACAAATGATGCAGCCAGAGAAATGCAATTTTGGGGGTTAGAAGTTGTGACTCACCCCAATATACAAATAATAAATAAAATAATTAAAAATAATCGTATAGTGGGGTGAGTCACAATTTCAAATCAAAAAATACACAATAGTTATGTAAATACACAAAGCCTGGTGTAAAAGTGAATGACAATGCCATACCCATTTGAAGATAGTCCCTGCCATATGACCTGATGAAAGCACCAATCTTGACAGCTTTTCCCATGATTAAGCCCTATAATTAGGGTGGCCAAAGTTAAGCTAAAATGTTGCGACATTATACGCAACTCACGCACACTGAAAGTGAAATTTGATTTTCGTGAAATTTTAAACGCCATTTTTTCT
>LD347130.1:50056-65697 GCA_001465055.1 Ptychodera flava | reverse complement strand
GTCCGCGAAAAAATGGCATTTTTATTGCTTTAAAAATTCATAACTTTTGATTGGATACAGCTATTTGCATAATTTTTTTTTTATTTTTCTTCTTTTACCCTATTCTTGCTAAAAATCCATTTAAACTGTGTGTATGAACAAGAGAAAAAAATGGCTTGGCCACCCTACTATAATGCAACTTCTGCCAAAGATTTTATCTTATTTGTAAAACTCTGCGCAAGTTATAAATGGCTTTTCAGGAATAATTGACCTTCAAGCGAGAACATATGTAAATATCACCCCTGAAAAACTCCCTCTTTAAGCCAAGCTCGAGTTGCACAGACTCACTGAGAGTACTATTCATTTAGGAATCCTAAGGTTGAATTTTACTTACCATTTAATGCTTCAAGGTTATGGGTCAGTCTTTTATACCCAGCTCGTAGTTGTTTACTTTTGTGAAACAAAGCTCTGTTTGAGAAAAAAGGTGAAGTACATTATTATAAACACATGATTAGTAATAGTGCCATTTGATGTTTATAACAGAATCCTTAAAAAGTACAGTGCATTGTTTGAAAACATGTCCTTCACACGTGTAATCACTATTGTTACTGTTGATAAATGAAATCTGTCCAGTTATACATTAGTAAACTGAAATAATCTGCTTGCTCTAATGAAATATTTCGTCTACAAAAAAAACCCTATCATCTGTGCTCTCGCTGTCGCTCATAATGTTAATAAATTGAGAACAAATATAAAAATTTACGGGAAAAAGTAAATGCATGATTGGCCATTTACATTTTTGTTATTTTTGTAGCCTGATTTATTGTTAAGTTTATGAATTCTCAGGAAATATTCTGTCATATCTTGTCTTTCAAAAACTACTCTGCCCCTATCATCAGCCTTTGATCGACACACATGGTGATAGCACAGCCCCTCTTCTGTGGTGATAGCCAGTTTTGGAATTTGACTTGTGCCTACATGAGCAGTGAAGTCACGCCAAGTGAATAATTATCAAATTTCAAAGCAATCGGATTTACGGTTTCAGAGGAGGAGGCAATTGTTGACGGACGACAGATGGACAGATGACAACTGAGAAAGTAGCCTGTATGATAAGCTCTGAATCCTAGACAGCAGAGCAAAAAGAAATAAGAGAAATTGCCAAAAACACAGATAAATAAATATCATCACAATTTTAATAAATCTGACAGAGGTCAACCCAAGGATCGTGAATATAAATTTTCAAAACAAAATGATTTTTTGACCAAAAATGCTAAAAATTGCCCCCAAGGTACAACCATAGAAAAATTAACCACAATTCTTGGCTTGGCTGTCTGAGTGAATTCAATTTTTCCAATGCATTTTATAACAACACAGAAATACAAATGACTTAGCAACAGTAGCCCTGCGTACAGGTCTGTGTGTTCTCGGCGTTATACGGCTTCCATCACAGCCTTGCAACGGTCTATGGAGATAACTGGGGCTGATCCGGACTGCAACGAAAACACGGTCTTTTTTTGCCAAAATTCTGCTCTATCGGGGCAAAATCCTTTCCCTGCCTACCTTTACCTCCTATCCGACCCAAGAAAAGATGCGATGAACTTCTCCTAACGTCCAAAGCCGTTCGTTTTCTGAAACATAACGTACTCGACAGGTTGTTTACCACTTTGCCCATGGAGGTCGCCATTTTGAAACTCGCTGCAAGGACACAGTTATCTCCATAGACCGTTGCAGGGCTGTGGCTGTGGCCGTACAACGCCAGGAAAACACAGCCCTGTCCGCAGGGCTAAAGCTACACTTACCCTGAGTAATGTAGATGGCATCAAGGGTGGTTTTGTCATCATTCTGCTGCCATTACATGGCAAGATTTGAATTCGTGTCAACCACTGGTGTAGCTGCAAAATTGTAGCGCTACGGTGAGGCGGTCGGTGAGTTTTGGTTTTTGCGACCTCGCTCACCAGTAGAGCTACAATGCCGAAGGCCCTGTAGCATACAAAATAAGCGCATCACACATGGCGCGGCATTTTCATGTAAAATCCCACATATTTATTGCATTTGGTTGTACCGATTTATCACTACTGAAGACTAAACACTATACTACACTAACCTTGTCGTTTATGGGGTTTGGTATACTATTAGCTCAGACACGTCGATCGCGTTCCAAAAACATTTCTTGGAGCCGCCATTACCAACTCCTGGTAATGGCGGCTCCCAGAAACACGCTCAATGTCTATGGAACGCGATCGACGTGTCTGTGCTAATACCAAACCCCATAAACGACAAGGTTAGTGTAGTATAGTGTTTAGTCTTCAGTAGTGATAAATCGGTACGACCAAATGAAGTAAATATGAGGGATTTTACATGAAAATGCCGCGCCATGTGTGACGCACTTATTTTGTATGCTACAGGGCCTTCGGCATTGTAGCTCTACTGGTGAGCGAGGTCGCAAAAAACAAAACTCACCGACCGCCTCACCGTAGAGCTACAATTTTGCAGCTACCACTGGTGGTACAAACATGCAGTGACGCCGTGTCGAGTTCGCCCGTCTTCCAGGACATGCAGAGGAATCCGCTACAGTGGTATTTTTCAGACTCAACTCATTTTCTGACGTCTGGATCGTTCTCACAACACACCAAAGTCATGATTTCTTGTGTAAAAATGACAGCGATTTCACAGCAACGGAGCTGACACCGGCAGCTGCTACCTGTCGCTGTGGCAGCCAGCCTTGAACAGTTCAAATTGACGTTCAAACTGATCAAGCCTCGTTCTGGTTCATAACGGAAGTCAAGCGTCGACCCCGTTTTACTTGCGATCAGAAGATTCGATTCGCTGGGATTTTTTGGCAACTAATTGAAATTTCTGTGCACACAATTTATACGACAATTACGGTTACGATTCTTTGTTTAGAACAAAAACAAGCGTTTTTAAGGTGTTCATTTAATGACCTCTGACATCACATGACTTATCTTTGACACGGAGTCAGCTGTGTACACCCTTGATAGACTCATTCAATCGCGCAGAGCTGTACTATAAGCATAGAATAAGTACAAATCTAATGTATTTCGTGCGTCCATCCTTAAAATATTTCGTGAAAGTTACTCAAGATGCTTTTAAAGACTACTAGAAACTAATTCTTCGTTAAGGGAATATAATTTAAGCAAACTTTAGTTTTGCAGCGAGGCATTCTTGTAAACCCGGAAGTAAGCCCCCTCTTTCTACCTCCATGCTATAACGTAGAGTGACCATGGCTCTATCGACGACTGAATATCACTACTGAAACTCAATTTGTTTGTGTCGTAGGGCTGACAATTAACCACATGGTATTTTCGACTCTGACAGTAACTGCTTTCAAGTCACTCGATGTTGAAAACAAAAACCAAATCTACATGAAGATCTTATTGGTCGAGTGCTCGTGAATATGTGTCGGAAATTTAAACAATGAATGTTTACAAACAAAGATGACATTTTTTGTAACCACTCAAAATTATCAATGTTATGTGATGAAATTTTGGTCAAACTTTGGTCAAACTATTGTTTTCGCCAAAACTACTTGCCTTATAGCTTTGATATTTGGTATGCGGGTTAATGGGGATAATAAAAATGTGATGAGTCTTTCAAACGATGACGAAATCTACAATTTTTGAATTTGGGGAATTTTTTACAATTTTTTCGTCGAAAAAGGGTTTCTCAAAAATTACGAGTCTGATAGCTATGATATTTGGTATGCAGGTTTCTACAGATAAGATGTGCTTTATTTTATAAAACTGCCCTTCAGAAAAAAAAACAAAATAAAACTGCCCTTCAGAAAAAAAAAACTAAGTCAGCAATATGCATATATTAAACATATTTATCTAATGTAAACAGTGCATGACCTTAAATCCGCTCTCAGACTTACCCGTTTCAAACATTAATGCAAAAAAATAACATGTATGGTATATGTATACACAGCACCAACAGAAGTGTCCCAGGGCTTAAACACTTCAGTAGCTATTTGTAAACACCTTTTAGGCATATTGATTTCCAACTATCATGAACTGTTTATGAATCTGGCATGCTAGAAGCTAGTTTTCACTTTGTCATTTCGGTAAGGGATGATATTAACAAAACATGCAATATTAGGACACGTTACTGCAAATAACAGTTTCACGTTAGAAATACTAATTTTCATCATTCACATACACCTATGAGTTACAATAAGGTTATTATAAATAAACATACCCAAGGATCCATGTAGAAAACCATGGGCTCATGGGTGAATGGATTCTTTGTTGTGAATTTCTCCTTGACTATATCCTTGCCCTTGAAGTGCATCTGCACAAATGAACGGTTAGCTTGACCTCCATCTAAACAGCAATAGGTCACATTAAAGCCACCTTTCCGCAACCATTTCACAGCATTCCAGAAATTCACATACAAAGTAGCTGGATCGACTTCTTTGGTGGGCCAATGGGCGAATGGAAATCGGAAACCTGTATTTCCAAGGTAGACCATCTGCAGTACATGAGTTGCAGTGACAGCAATATCTTGACCTGTACAAAAGGGGGAAAATATTTATAGAATAAAGCAGTAAACAGCTAGGTTGTAAAATTAATGAAAACACGATATAAACGTTCGGAGAAAAATATTACCCCTTTCCAAAGCTGCTACCACCCTTAGCCAAATAAAACTAGTTATATGATATACAGTAGAAAACAGATTATCAGAACTACCTGAATATTGGGGGGGGGGGGTTGAATAACTTAATGTTTGGTTAATGATAAAAAAACCACAATGTTGCATTTCAAAAGTGTGAAATGGTGGCCAGTACATTTATTTTATTTTTATTTTTATCAAGTTACCAGCACAGGTACCAAATATATACATGTATATTCAAATGTTTTCTTACCAGATATCAAAGTCTGCATGTCGTTGTTCTCGTCTCCTAGGCCAACTACTTCAGCTTCTCCATTATGAAACTTAAGCTGTAAGTCCTCCTAAAACAATAAAAAAGGTAAAGCCAATACAGAACTGTTGTCTACCATGTACTGGCATGCTGATGTTTAAAATAAAATTTTTGGAATAAAACAAAAATCAAAGCGTCACTACATATCAAAAATAGTTACAAGTATTTTCCAAACCCATGACCAAGAGATCAATTTGAGAACATTAGCTTAGGTCCAAAAAGTGTGTTTGTCTGTAACATGCCTAGAAAACTAGGAAAGGCCAGTTTAGTCGGTATTGACCTTACACAAATTCATAGAATGTATGTATATTTGTTCAAAAATAATATTATTAGGTTCATCTGCTTTTTTAAAATTTGTTTACTTGAAGGTAATATGATGATGATTACTTGGGGTAATATGATGATTTTCCTCACTTTTTGAGCTGGCAGGAGAGTTTATTATATTAGTAACTTTGCAATCGAAAAAATTTACATTAGTTTCCCTCATTGTAAGCCTTATCAAAACCAGCATTTAGTGGGAGCTCAGTTTTTCTGTTGTATCGTTGAAGTGATGTGCATTGAAACTGCTATAGGAAGGTCAATTTTACAAAGTTGAATATGTTATGCTCAAGTAGTAATGTACAATTAAACTGTGTACTGATATGTATTAGATAGTTTTAGAATGAAAGTATCGATGGGTAACATGTTCATGACTTACCTGAATTTCCATTTCATCTAGTATAATGCCTCCATTCAATCCATCATCTGACAACTTCATGTTTTCAGCTTCCTTTACCATCCACTGAAGTAAGGTATCATTGAAGCCGGGAGAGTGACCAACACAATTTTTGTACATGCTTAATAGTCGGCCAGAGGGTAATAACAGCATTCCACTACTTTTTAATTCTTCATATGCTTTTAGACTTCTCATCCATACGGAAAGACACATTCGGATGATTCTGTGAAACAAAGTTCAGTGAGCACAGTTATGCTGAAAATTGTCACACCTAGTCAAAAATTACAGATGAAAATTCTTTCTGTAAAAACCCTCACAATTCAAACCCTCTATTTTTCATTCATCCTTTTTTTTCTACCAAAACTTAGTATTTTTATTTTCTTCCTTTTATTTCAATAGTTTAAGTTTTATGCTGAGTTCTTAATATAGTTGACAACTATATGAAGAAATCAGCATTGTTATGTTTCGCTTAAATTGACCACTTTATTATCTTTGCACCTGGCTAAATTGTGTATTTTGCCCAAGTACAATTTTCAAGTCCATGTGATAGAAACAGAGAGAATTGCGCAAAACAATATCATTTAACCCTTTCAGAACTGACCTTCTGAACTCACCAGTCCAAGCCCTATATATAGGAGAGTAAATTTTGTATAATTCTGATTTCAACTATTTAAAATTTTAATTATTTTTTTTCGGATCGAATTAATAAGTTTTTTTTCTAGTAATGTATTTAAGGCAAGGGCTATTTTCACCAATGTAGTAAATATATCATTGCATTTTTTCCTACACTTAATGCATTTTGCTGTGTTATGTTGTTCATAAAATTATATCATGCATCAAGATAACTTACTTTGGGTGCCATCTCCGCCCACTCGGACCCTTACACTGCAGCATTTTCCTCTGTTCATCCCAAAGGAGCAATAAATCAGGGTTACTATCACAGGCAGTTTTCTCACATGTTGATGTGAAAATATTCTTAAAATCTTCATGGCTCTTATTTGCAAACACAATCATTTCTTTATTTAACTTCTGACGAAGCCTTTGTTCCCTTCTCAGCGCTTTACGTTTCAGTTGTCTTTCTTCTATGAGTTTCTCCTTCAGTTCTTCTTCACTCATCACAGCTTCTCTTTTGTATTTTGATACTTCTGGCACTTTATCTTCCGTGAAGAGATCTTTTCCACTGTTTTTCTTCAAAGTAGCACAACATTTACATGCTCTTTCTGCATTTTGTATGCCAAGCAACATATGACACCCCGTTGACCTGTGTATCAATGACTCCACTGTTGTGTGCTTGTCTTTTCGAACAAAGTTCTCTGCTCTGCCGATAGCTACCCCCTTTGTCGATTTTGTGTCTCTTCTGGAGACAACTTCAAACCCGTGACAAAGCCAAGCTTTTGCTGCTATTGTAAACAAAGTGAATAGTTCGTGTTTATCACCACTGAGAGCCGTTGGTATACCAAAAAACTGTGAGACCTGTCTGTTTAGGATGTGAAGAGTCCACGACAAATCCTAAAAAAAATTCAACTCGCGAATTACCTTCTGATTGTCGCAAGTGATATCATTATTGATGAGCAACCATTCGCGATAGTGCTGGCCGTTGTCACTCTGGTGTTGACCTCGCGGAATCCAGCCAAGTGCAGTAACGTCGAATGTTATCAAATCGGACCATCCAAGTTTTTCGGGCCACTTACGTAGACAGGCGTTCGAACCCCTATCAAGGTTGAAGTATATGTTACTGGTATCTGGGTTAAGTTCAATAGCCAGTGAAATGTCTATTTTTTTCGAAATATGAAGGCGAACATCCACGTGAAAACGCAAACACAACACGAATACAAATAACAAACACACAAATTTCCAGAGTCAAAGTTCAAAAGTCATTACGTCTTCGACCTTGCTTCGTCGCGTCGGTCGTTCATATAAAGTCTCGTCGCGACTGTCTGTCAGTGCTTCGATGTACTACAAGTTTCGACTTTTAAGCTTTCTCTAGTGGAAACAGTGAATTGTTATGGATATGACAGATTACCACACATGTAATGTGAGTGAACACTGACTTGCAAAGGATACTGTCGCTTCAGGTTTCCCGAAGTACGCAATTTTCTGTATTTTACTGATCCGAACAGCTGTCGAACGATCGCACCCTTTTGAGCGGCGCAAAGCTGTACGTTTTCTTCTCGATCCCCTTCCGTACCAAAAGACATTATTTCTTCAACAGGGACGCTTTTACCTGGTGCCTCATGAAAATGTCGGCACAGCCTGTAACGAATACCCCAAATAAAACATGGCATAATACAGTTGTTTATGGAATTATGCACTTAAAAAATTAGCAGGCGACAGAGGTGTAGGACTTGCGCGAGAACTAAACGCACCTAAACACCATTTCTAAGCGACTATGTTTAAAATGAAACTTTTGCCCCTTTATTTCATTTTTTACCCTTTTCCACTATGGTTTATGTTATGGAAATAGAAACGTGTCTACTGACTAATAAATGATGTTCACGTTTCATATCGGTTCGTTGCTAGAAGTGCCAAGTTTACGGACTGTACGGCCCAAGTCGGACAGACTGTACTGAAAAAATTGAGTTTCTTACTTACCACTTTACAAAAGAGCCATCTACGTTTTGACCTTTTGGCGGCAGAGTATAGCTGGTCGACTCTTTCCCTAAAACATTTGAAATGTCCAGTAGCGCCATGCCAGTTCCGTGCTCTATCCAAATGCGCAGCAATGGCAAAGCTATTCTAACACTACGCATTGTCAACTGCAAGCCCATTTCCCGTTTACTTTTGAATAATAAGTTGTTTACCTGCCTGTTGATTTACGAATTCATGAATATTTTAAGCGTCCACTAGTTTTACGGACGACATCGTGACACTGTGTCTGTGATCGTCAACCCTTTCCTTATTTTAATGCGTGTGGGACGGCTGTGGTGTTGACTCAATCACTTAATCCGCTGATACCGACAGCGGATTAGCAAGTTGGCAATATTTTCGGAGCAATTACAGAGGTGTATACACAAGTTGGAGAGGAGATAAGGACTTGTCGGTAATAATAAAGCAGTCAGACGATGTAGAGTTGAACTCTTTATTTGAAATATCATAGTCAAAATTTATAAAATCAAATAAGGTAAACCGTTGCACAAAAACACCTTCCTCCCCACCCTAGGGGACTGTCCCCTGTACCCTTTGATATTAGCCGCCTCTGATGACTACGTTTTGTCGTCTGTCAGTGCTGATAGAGCCTGTCGGCGGAAACTAAGTGCCGTTTCGTAAAAATATTTCCGATTTGACTATGCAAGAAAATGTACAGTTCAGATCTCCTACCGCTACAAGGTAGTTTTGGCCTTATTCAGTTTCAAAATGTTGAAATCCTGTCAATGTCCATTGCCACTGTATTGCATTGCATTGTCGACTCGAGTCGGTTATCTGTGCTGTGCGCTCTTAGGAAGGCAAACATGCGTTATACTTAGATGTGCCGACCGCGATTATCCAGGGTGTTTCCTTTATGAAAGTAAAGTGGTTTCCTTGTCATCTAAGACTAGAAACATTCCTTTGAAATAAGTGTTGGCAACGTGTAGCTCCGCCTTAAGCGGTCAGTGAACATATCCGACAACATTTCGTGCCTGCTTTCCTGACAATGTAACCGTAAAGCTCTATATCAATTATGTAGTTTCGTTAATTTGTTTAATTCAGGAGGATAAATCTTAGACATATAGTCCATGAAACTGGTATAATATAAAGAAATTACATCATCTGCTACAATTTCAATATCAAACTTGGTATTGGCTCTACTTTTTTAAATGGGATTCTCTGACTCAGGAGGGAGGGCACTTCTCCTAAATTAAAGAAAAGGGAAAGTAATGTCGAGTGTTTTGAAATTAATAATTGCATCTCCCCCGAATGAGCAGTATATCAATCTCTACATCAAAATAGGAAATGGTCCTGATCTACAGTCAAATGTCACCAATATCATCAGTAATCATTTGTGTCAGTGGTACATCATATTAAACTATCACTTCATGACACCTTCCTGAAAACTATTTGAGTGTCCGTTTTGTTGTTGTTGTTGTTGTTTTTAATTACAAGCTCTTGAGAGAGATGGCTGTGTCTCTCCTCTGAATCATCATATACTCTACATGTCCTAGCATAACAAGTAAGCTGGGAAATATATACTGAAAAAGAAGATGACAGTGAAATATTGCTGTCAATGTGCGGAAAATTGATGATAGTTAAATTTAAACCAAATCTCTTGTTATACCGCCTAGTAGAAAGATGACCATTTAAGTAGAACTGTAGGAAATTATCAAGTTAAGAAACTGAAGAACCCGATTCTGCAGCTTCTTTAATCTCTTATTCAGGAGGATAAAATGGCGAACAGACAATGAAACTGGATTACATTAAAGAATATGTATCATCATGCAACACATTTAAATAACAAAACTTGGTATTGGCTTGATTCTTTGACATTGTGATTTAAGGATGGGATTTTCTAAGGTAGTGAGTGGGGTACTTTGTACTTATGTTAAGGAATAGGGAAGTGATGTCAGCTAAGATTTCAACATTGTAAGCGAATTCTGCCTTCACGTGGCTTTCTCCCTATATCAACCTGTACATCAAAACTGGAAGTAGTATTTACCTTTAGTCAAAAGTCACCAATGCCATCATAATTAGATAAAGAATTATATAATTATCATAATGCGAATAATAATACGTCATATTTTCACGAAAATTTAAGGATAGGGATATTTTTGGTGGAAACGAACAAAAATGATATCCAGTTTGATGCCCCATGTTTCCACAGCAACCGTTTTGGGGTTCAAGATGCCAATTTTTGTCAAATGACATTGACAATGGCAGAGAATGCAACAAAACTTTCGAAAAAGCTTTTTAATGGGTTTTGATAAGCAAACATGATTTACACACGTGCAGCCTGTTCCCATGGCAACCATTTTTGGTTAAAAATATCATTTCTTGTCAAATACCATCATGGGAAATTCCTTAGAGTGTAGCAAATCTTTCAAAAAGGTTTTTTTTTGATAAGTTGTAATAAGTAAGAGTGATCTTTTTACTCATGCAGCTTGTTCACATGACAACCGTTATGTGTAAGTGCTGGTTTTGGAAAGCTGTAAGCCACTGTAGCTAATTGTTTCAAATTTTTGTTAGACACAGACAAAATTTATTAACCACACGTTTTATCAAAATAAAGCGTTCTATGATGCTATAATATCAAGTGTCGGTTGCATGCACAAAAATTAACACAATACAACACAACAACCTTCTATCAACTTGTCTTCTTTTTGAACATCATATGATTCTTGACCGCGATGCAATCGACAGCAACACGCTACGTCGGGACCACGATTAAAATGCACAACAACACGGAAAGTCTAGACCCCAATTCAAATCAACTGCAACACCGAACGTTTGTCCGCGATTAAACAGTATATGTCTGCTATATATAGCAAAAGTTTCAATTCAGGCGAGAGTTCCCTATCGCATCTGTACATTAGACAAAATGACGTTAAATTGATCGCAAGACTAGGGCTCGATTGCGTTTGTCAAAAGCTTCAACATTCTCGCGAGAGTCCCCAATGCATGCTGTATATATTGTATTGATGTCAAAACTTTCACGAGACTTGGCTCGATTGCAATTGCGTACGTCGGAGAGAACGCAACATACGGAAGTAGATACAGTTATTTTTTGCGAATCGCCGAGATAGAAGCGCAGATCAACAAAATACTAAAAAAACCCCGTTTTTTCTCTTTTTTTGCCATAATTTTAATACAGAAATCAGTTTCGCCACTATGGCGAATTAGGATCGATTTCTTTTCGCCACTTCGGATTTCAATTTGCATTTGCAAACGTGGCGAAAGGGCAGCGCGAACAAAGCTATTTTCTGGCATAATATCTTAGTTTTATCATAAAGGACCGCCAAGAAAGGTTACATTGCTCTAAATACTTATTAATAAGACAATCAAGGATTTAAAGATTACAGTTGAATGTCTACTACGCCACTTATTTCCTAGGCATCACTTTGAACTTCTAAATGGTTGCCATTAAAACAGATGGCATAGAAGTGAAAAATGCGTTGATTGTTATCCTACCTAGATGTGCCTATTGTTCAATTTTCAGAGTTTCCTGTTAAATTTCACTTATTTTTTAAAGACCATAAAATATGCAAATTAGCATAAGCTGATGTTGCCATCCAAGTGGCTGGAATGGCTGTCAGAAACGCATGTGAAACAGCATTTTGTACTCTCCTGCAAGGCTGCATTTACCCCCTTCCCTCAAGGGGTGTTTGTGAATGTAGTGAATGTAGCCTTAGTGTACAGTGTTTCTTTGAATTGTCAATATCAACATTTATCTAATAAAACGTTTGGACATGTTTACCTATGAGACATTGACCTATGAGACACCGATATCAAGCTATACACCCATTTCACGTGGAAGCCATATTAAACTCAGAACGAGGCTGTTAACGCAAAGTTGTCAAGGACACTGTCGTCAATGACTTTAGCAAGATGGCCGCTCTCAAAATAGCAGACGACGTTTTCTCTCCCACTCAAAATTCAAGGCGGGGTCTAAGTTGCCCATCGTGGACTAGAAGCCTTGCTAAAGTACCGGAAACGTCGTTCGGAGACGTCACTTTCATCGTCAAAATATGTCAGAGGCCAAAAGAATAACCTTAGAAAAGGATACAAGTTTTTCCAAGGCTCTTATGTACACGATATAAAAGGTAAGTAATGATCAATCCATAATCTACCGTAAAAGTTACAACCCAACTTGAAGTAGTATGTAGCCACAGACACGATGTGTAACATTGCGAATGTTTATTATTTGTTGTGTTACGGAATCCCAGTGATATTAATTAGTAAAGGGAAAGCAACTCCACACATCGTTCATATATTGGTGGTTTTGCGTTTAATGTATAGTATTGTGTATTTTCTGTTTCACTGTCTTGTGTATAGAGCCGATTGGGTACGGAGAGACACAGCGGCTGTAATCTGCGTGTCAGTGCAGTCTGTACTCTAGAGTGGAGAGACTGTGTAAGACACTACGATTCTTTGACGCTATATTTTGGAAGTTTGCCAGACTTTCTTCATCAATTGCCTCAAGTTCAACTTCAGTGGATAAATTGTGTGGTATATTTGCAGATTGTATGGATTCCTATGTTGTCCCACTGGAAGTTTGTTCTTTCATTCTGGAAGCTATCTCATTTCGTTCTACTGTGTTCAAGGTCGTGTTCGTATTGTGTTTACTGGATTGAGAGAAAGATATATGTGATCGTCAACCTCTTTAATGTTGTGCGTTTCTGTCAAAATGCAGGAATTGTTTCTGTGTTTATAAGTTGTCTGTTGTAATCTTTGTATGAAGTCGGTGGTTGACGAGTTATTTTTGACGCTTCCTTATTAGTGTGTAGAATTTCATTCATCTTCCTTTATCTAACGGTTTGATTGGTATCTCACCGTTTTCTGATAGTGTTCTTGATCACATGCCTTAGACATAGACTGTATTTTATCCTGTGTTTTGGAAGGTGAAATTCAGATAAATTTGAGGCTGCTATGTGTATTGATTTTCATTTTGGTTTGTGCTCTTGTAATGCGACATTTTTGTTGGCCTAATATGTTTATTTTGATGTTGACCCCTTCCATTTATTTTGTAATTTTATGTGTAATTTTAGTGTACATTTTTAGTGTCGAGGCATGGCACAGTATTGATATGGTAACTCTCCCTTTTGAATATGTGTTGGCCTTTAAAAAGGTCGTTTAGTATTGTAATCCTTGTTTGGCCCATGCTGTATCCAGTTATGTACGTTGTTCCCAACGTTTACTGTTGCTGGAATATTGTGTGGTTTCTTGTCGATTCATTGTGCGGCCTAGGATCTTGTCTTGCTGTTTTACACTCACCTATGTTCAGGGACGTCTTCCATCTCTGGTGCAGGTCTTTTATTGTTCGTCTTCGTGTAAGCTTATGTTCTATTCGTTGTCGGAGAGAGTTGGGTTACCATTGTTGTCTCTTAACACGAAATACTTACTGTTACGTTTTTGTTATCTTGTTTGTATGGAGGGTGGTGTTGGCTCTTGTTCCCGCCTTAATGTTGATTGGTTAGTTTTCTTCCAAGTCGCATTTGAATGGCTGTTAACTGAGCACTGTAATTGGCTGTGTATGTGTATTCTGATTAGTGCAATTTTTGTGATTTCAGAATCTTGTGTTTTAGAATAGCGTTATTAAAGGGGAAATTTACCCTGAAAATTAATTTTGCATATTAAACTGATATGGTCATTGAAAGGCTTTCGAGTCGATTTTATTCACTTTCACTCACTGGCTAGCAAACAGCGGTGTACTAAAATACCGGAAGTGACGTCGTAAACTTGGTCATTGAAGCAGTCGACGTATGTAACTGTAAGCTTTTCCACTTACAGTGTACACAATGGCTACAGAATATAGGGGCCAAGCACTCGGTGTCGATGTTAAAGTCGAGCAGAAATAAAGTTTTCTGCGAATACCACTTTGAGATGGACTGCTTTTACCGAAAGTTGCAAGTCCAACTACTGAACAGCTACTAGCCTAAGAAAACTGCCCGGGGCATGTCCAGCCCCACGTGCTTTGCTTGTACATATGGGACTGTGCGTACGCTCAGGTACTAGAAACGGAACGCTGTAGACAGAACCGCTGGTTCTAGACTTATCATGGCTACATCGAGGGGTTCTGTAATACATTAAAAATGCTCGCACTTTTAGAATTAATGTCGATCTCTTTAGAGCATTGGCATTACTTCGGTTTCGGCATGATTTCACAGCGATTGGGTTGACAATGACACTGACAGGCATGATTGATTGCCGAGAGTAATTTGAACTTCGTCATCGGAGCTAGAATAGTCACTTTCCGAACTTAAGTCGCTGAACCTTTCTGACGATGTCAGTCTTGGATCATCGATCGCTCGTTCAAGTTTGAAGTTATTACCGATTATCTTCGCCATTATGCTTTTTGGTCGAGCGCTGAGGTTTGCGTACCGCGTACTCTACTTGGCGTAGAAGAGCTTGTTCATAAGTGACCTCGCTTTGAACCTGCTGTGACTAGTAAGTTTGATACGTCACTTCCGGTTTTCGTGCGTTCAGCTTGTGGCCACTGCGCTAATACGCGCAAGTGAAAGTGAATAAAACAACGCTATTTTGTTTATTTTTCACTAAATAACGACCTGGTTACCTAAGAAAGTCTGGGTAAATTTCCCCTTTAAGTTTTGATCTGCAGAAATTGATGTTTGTATTTTCTGTGGATTGAGCTGTGTATTGCCTAATCCGTACATGATTGTTGGGACAGCTAGTGTTACGCTTATGTATATGACGATGGATACCTAAAAGGTATTCTCGTGTATGTAAGCTTTCGACTTAAACCTGCAGAGCAGGGATAAATAAGAGTCATAGCTAGTAAAGGGAAAGCAACTCCATACATCGTTCATATATTAGTGATTTGCGTTTAATGCATAGTAGTGTGTATTTTTTTTGTTTCACTGTCTTGTGTATAGAACTGATTAGGCACGGCGAGACACAGCTGTAATCTGCGTGTCAGTGCTGTATCACCCCTATTTGTAACAATCAACCCTATTTGTAACAAAATTTAATTTTCAAAAAAACTTTGCCGTATATGTTGAAATATTAATAAAATATGCATATTTGTATGTTTGAGGGCAATTTTCTTTTTTTTTCCTTGTCAAAACTCATTTTTCCGAAACTGCTGAACATAGGTGAGTGCACGGTCACCGGTGGTCTGTTCCGCTCTGTCATGGACGTGTGTGCATGTGCCTGAGAAGAAGATGGACACGTCTATTGGGCGCATAGACGCCGAGCGGAGTAGACCTCATGTGACTGTAGTGAGCGAAGATCAGCAAGACAAGATCCTAGGCCACACAATGAATCGACAAGAAACCACACAATATTCCAGCAACAGTAAACGTTGGGAACAACGTACATAACTGGATACAGCATGGGCCAAACAAGGATCGCAATACCAAA
>LD347130.1:35561-47169 GCA_001465055.1 Ptychodera flava | reverse complement strand
ATAATGTTCTCATGACAATCTCAGACATCTGACTGAACTCATAAACGGAATAAAGTTCACAGTTAACACAATTTGCTGCAGAAAGATCAGCTTTCAACTTGTGGTGACACTATAATCTCAGCTTGCAGTGCGCATATTGCAAATATACGGCACGGCTTGTTACAACCGATAACGTAGTAACTAACCGATAATATATCAAACCCAATAACGTAGTAAAAATTTACCGATAATGTAGTAAATCAACCGATAACGTAGTAACGAACCGATAACGTAGTAATTTTTTCTAACCGATAACGTAGTAAAAATTTACCGATAACGAAGTAATTTTTCCTAACCGATAACGTATCAACAAATTTACCGATAACGTATCAAATCAAAGTATCAATGTATTGGATTAAGTGAATCATGGGAATAGATTCATAGGGATAGATCTATCCTCGATCGATCGATCAAATAGATCGACCGATTGATCGATCGATACACTGATCTATCAATCAATCGATCGATCTTTCTATCGATTGAATGATTGAATGAATTGATCGATTGCTCGACTAATAGAATGATTGATAGATCTATATATATTAATATATATATTTCGATGGATATATATATGTATATATATATATATATATATATATATATATATATATATATATATTTTATATATATATATATTTCGATGGATAAATTGATTGATCGACGGATAGATAAATAGAGAGATAGTGTATCAAAGCAACCCATAAAGTAGCCGAGTGAACAGTAACGTATCAAATTAACCGATGACGTATCAAATCAACCAATCATGTATCAAATCAACCACTGACCTAGTCAAATCAAAGAGTAGAGATTCCAATCAACTGACAATTCATCTAGTCAACAAACTGGACTTGGAAAAAAGTTTTCAACATGAACGATTATAAAATTTCGTTACTTTAAACTTCATTTTATCAAAATGACAATAAGTCTTTACAAAGTAACTCTCATTCTTGGACTGATTTTACAGATTAATCTTGACTCATTGTTTAATTGAATTCCTTATAATCAAAATTCATTAATTTTACAAGTTACTCCTGAAAGCAAGCCAAGTCAACAGATTTTGTAGACAACATATTGTTTTTCTTTCCTTTTTATCCTTTCTGTCGTTATTCACGTCAAGTCACATCTTATTTGAATTAGGATTACTAAGGCATCGCCAAATTATTGAGTAGTCGTACATTGTATAGTGCTGATAGAAAAAAAAAAAACGCTTAAGCCAAGAAAAATAAAAGTTTGTTTCTCATCCTCGCGTGCGTCACAATTCTAGCCCGCCACGTCAACATTTTTTTCCAGCTCATAAGGAAAAAAAAGTTATAAAAACCCGAAAAAATACGCGACGTCGACGATAGTGCATAACACAGTGCTGTATAAAACAGAACTGTAAATAAATGGGTTTGGAATGGGTTTAGAAAGTTGTTTCTAATCTTGCTTTTACAACCATTCTTTCTGTCTGATTTGTAGCCGATACATACACATTATAGTTTTCTTTTTTGGTAGGGTTCTCTGTAAACCAACAGCCGCTCATTCCCCTGCCTTTGTTTCATCAGTACCTATACTATCTCTTTGAATTTTATCCAACTAGAACTAAACTGTATAGCTACTATAACAAAACTAGAAACAACTTCCCAAACCTATTCCAGTAGTTTAACAACATTTATTGATCAACTTAGTCGTTCGTAATACCTTGAAAACAGCCGAAACATGATTGATTTGCTACAGAAATTTGTAACAATTTACGCTAAACGGAAAATATAAATAGGAGAAAAGAAAATTGAGTACGAGACAAAGTGATAACAAATCTATCTATAGATATATCTATCTATTGACCAATTTATCGAATAGATCGATCGATCTATCGATTCATTGATCTATCGAATTAATAGATCCTCCATTCTATCGATCGATCTGCCTATCAATTTATCTATTGATCGATTGATCGATCGATCGACCGATCATCTATCAAAACATCGATAGATAGATCGATCGATCTATCCATCGAGTGATCGATTCATTTATCGATACATTGATCGACCCATTCTATCTATCTATCTATCTATCTATCTATCTATCTATCTATCTATCTATCTATCTATCTATCTATCTATCTATCTGTAAATCGATCAATATATCGCTGCCCATGAATCGCTTAATCAGATATTATCGGTTAATGCGGTTTTGGTTGAGTTTTCTACGTTATCAGTTGATTTAATCCGTTATTGGTTCATTGATACGTTATCGGTAAATTTGTTGATACGTTATCGGTTAGGAAAAATTACTACGTTTTCGGTGAATTTTTACTACTTTATCGGTTAGAAATATTTACTACGTTATCGGTTGATTTACTACGTTATCGGTAAATTTTTATTACGTTATCGGTTGTAACACGGCTTTCACTTGTGTGAGCAATGTTCGTTCGATCGACTAAAGTAGAGGATGGCGTAGGGTTTAAATAAACAGTCTGATCCGCGTAAAGTTCGATCTCTGCCACTCACTGGTTTCTTTACATATCTGCAGACTTGAGTAAAACTCAAAAAAGAGAAATATCTTACTTAAAAAGCACACGCTGACACTCAAACCTTCCAGTGCCAGTGCAGCATGCAACGTAAAACACTCTCTGGAAAGTTCCCGTCTTGGACTCCCTAGGTATACAGTAATAACACGCAAGAACTCCCAGGCAATATAGAAAATACACAGGTCCTCCACACATAATCTATGAGAAGCTGTGAATAATTTCTTTTAAATACAAAACTAGCTAAATCTGTGTATTTTTAGACTCTTGATTATTGATATTAATATACTTGATCAGACTAGGGTAGTTACCATTGCATGTGTGAGCAAGAAATTTGATTTTGGAATTTCACCGAATTGTTAATTCACTACCTTGTCAGACGAAACTATGAATAATTTTTTCCATTACAAAACTAGTTAAATCTGTGTATTTATGTACACTTTATTATTGATATTAATGTACTTGATTAGACTAGGGTGGTTATAAGTAGATGTTTGTGCAAGAAATTTGATTTTGGAATGTCACCGAAATGTTGATTCACTATCTTGTCTATGAGGAAACTATGAATAATTTTGTTTACAATATAACACTAGGTAAATCTGTGCATTTATGTACGCTTAATTATTGATATTAGTGTACTTGATTAGACCAGAGCGATTACAAGTTCATGTGTATGCAAAACATTTGATTTTGGCATTTCACCAAACATGTTGATTTTCTAGTATGTGAGGAAACTCTTTCAGCCCGGGGCCACAGGGTGCGAAGGGTTAATGAATCAAATCTGATGAAAAGTTTTTTTCATGGGGGTCACATTTTACAATTGATGAATTGAGGGGGGTCAAATTTTAGAAATTTGATTTGGAGGGGGGGGGGTCGCTTTTTACATTTCATTTGTCGCTCAAATTTCACCGCCCCCCACCTCCCCATAAAAACGAATGCTCCCTAAGCAAACGAAAGCGCTATATTAAACATGATGATAATGCATGACTATCTGCACTGCTAATTGCAGGCCCAGGAATTGGTGTCATAAATAAAGGACCATGAGCTTCAATATTGCCAATTTTATCCAACCTCAAAGTACCTCCAATTTCCTCAGATATTCATTTCAATTTTCTAATGGAACTATATGGTCATAATTGTAGCTTGACGACACCTACTTGTGGCATTATGGGCCAAAAAGTGAACATATTTTGTCATTTTAAATTTCCCGCTATTTTCAGAGTCTTGCCATATTATGTGAAAAGCGAAGAAATGTATGTTAGAGTGGAGTAGATACTCTCCCATCCTTTCAGTTGGTTGCACCATGTTGTATTTTTAAATATTCAAAATTGTACATGCGTCATTTATGCTGTTCATGATATTTTTGTACGGCACCCATTTATTATTTTTATTATTATTTTATTTCTTAAAAGCGCACTACACTGCGTCTCAGTGCTCTTTACAAAACTAAAAATGTATTTCTGAGAAAATAAGCTTAAAAAATAAAATGTCTATCTGGCAATAAAAAACAAAGTTACACTTTGTAATATTCCTTAAAAAGGTATGTCTTAACACTACGCTTAAAAGAAACAATAGTACAGTTTATGTCAGCATTAAAAGGGAGACCATTCCATAAAATAGGTGCTGCGACTGAAAAGGCACGGTAACCGTAGTTTTTAGTTGTCTTGTTTGTGTCGCGCCTCAGTAAAACTACTTTGTCCGATGAACGAAGGGTGCGATTGGAAACACGGGCGTCTATTAGTGGACGGAGATAGTCTGGGCATTTTCCGGATATAATTTTGAAAGTCATGAGAATGAGCTTAAACTTAATTCTTTGCTCTATTGGTAACCAATGAAGCTTGTATAGGACAGGTGTTATATGATCGAATTTCCTAGTACCGGTAACAAGCCTAGCTGCAGCATTCTGTACGAATTGGTATCTCTTACTATTTGTCTTACTGAAACTTCCCCATGCAGTTCCACTCAGTGGATAATTATACTTGAGTAAACATCTATGAGGAAGAACATTTCTATGAAGTAATTTTATCAAAAAATCATGAAAATAATGTCAAAAATTGCAGCAAATGTGCCTTTTACTGCCTTCTCAACACTGTGACTATGAAAACTGGTCAAAAATCTTTGACTTGGAGACAGAGTCAGCATTCGGAAATATTTTCTTTTTAATTTTTTCTCTTGCCTTTGTTTCATAGCAGTCAAGGGTATTTCCATTTTACAGCTGTAGCGTATGCAGGTAAGCTATGGCAATGGATTATTCTGGCCTATGTAAGAGTCCGAGAATACCAGTGTCTATTGGACAATGACCAGTAGGGGACCAAATTACACACCATAATTTTGGGGACGCCACTTAACCTTGGTACATAGGGATAACTTTAAAGTGGCAAACATTTTTGAAATAATGTCACATGACCAGCCACTTCCTTTACCTCTTTAATTATGCACATATTTCATTCCGGGCAAGCCAGTGGAGGTAGAGGTCTACTTTTTGGTATATTATACATATATTTCCATAACAAAGTAACTATGGGATACAATTTTTTTTGACAAAATTTCACATGACCTCGATGACCTTTGACCTCAAAGATACATATATGTCCATAACTCAGTAACCACAAGTGCTACACCCTTCATATTTGGTGAGACACCTTATGACGCCACATCCTGTACCGCATTAAATATGCACATATCTAATTCTTGGCAATCCAGTAGAGATAGAGGTCTGAATCTTGATATATAGGGATAACTATGGGATACAATTTTTTTTTACAAAATGTCACATCACCTCGATGACCTTTGACCTCAAATATACATATATATCCATAACGAAGTAACCACAAGTGCTATACTCTTCATATTTGGTATGATGGGAGACCTCATGGCACCACATCCTGTACCTCATTAATTATGCACATATCTAACACTGCATAAAAACCCTATAATACTTACTGTATTAACATGGATTATTGCCTGTATTTTAGCTGAAGAGTGCATATACAGATGAATACAGTCAAGAATCCATTTTTTGTATTCAGCAAGCCTGTATTCATGTGGATTCATGTGAATTCACGTGTATTATACTATAATACAGGCAACTCATTAATGTGAATTTATCTGAATTATCGGGTTTTCATGCAGTGTAATTCTGGGCAAGCCAATAGAGCTAGAGGTCTGATTTTTGGTATATAGGGATGCCTATGGTACAGATTTATTTTTACAAAATGCAACGTGACCTCGATAACTTTTGACCTCGATTTCACAAATATACCTATAGGTCATCAGATTGGATATGTATTTCTCTAATTGCGTTTGTGCACCGAGATGTCTCAAAACCTGGTCATTGCTGATTTGCAGCTTTATTTTTGTATATTGATTTGTTGACGTTTGAATGTCCATGTATACATTCAAATATAAATAGACAGTTAAATAAACAAAATAAACAACAAATAAACGATCGTTTCAATGGAGCATCCTCTTCCCAGTTTCGAATTGTTTACATCAATGAGTAAATCAATAAATGAAGTAATAATGAATTAATATAAGATCAGACGACTGCATGTTACCAGATATCTTTATACGTAAAACGCTTAATCAAATTCTGTGAATTTTATGACTCTTCTATCTCTTTGTGGTCAGAAATCAGGAGGAGGCCGACTTTTATGACGTTTATGACTTTTTACCTGCGCTTAAAAACTGTCTTGTAGGCTCATTCACATCTCAAGGATCACAAACAGCCTTACTTCAAACACGAACATATTTTCTCGACCAAAGTGGGCAGGCTGATTCTTTTCTACGATATGTTTACATAAGTTACAAAGCTTTACAATCGAGAAAAGGAATATTCATGATCATGACCTGTTGAAAATTTACAAGGCAGTTTCTTATATAGGGTCTTCGACATTAGACAACCTTAAATAAATTGAGTTGAACCAATAAAAATATAATAGGGAAACATGTTCAGCATTTTTTAAACGTTGGGGGCGACATCACTGGTACGCACGGGGTTGATACATATTTGCTGGTTTCACGTGACCTTGCGATAGTGTGGTATTCCTGTAATATATACAGTCACCCACGCTATCGTTTCGCAGAAGAAATATCAGTAAGTCTATGTGCAAAACTATCAGTGTTTCTTCACCTTAACGTTAACTGTGAGCTTTGGTGCCATAAATTTCCGCTTACTGTCGCCCATTTGGAACGGCATATCATTTTACTGGTAGCATGGCGAATACAGGAGACTGGGACTCTGCACAAGGTATGTGGCATAATTTGCTCACTTAATTGATTAGTTGTAACATTTTTTTTATATGTCGTTCAAAGATTGCATCATAATAGAACGTCAATGCCAATGTTTGCTGCTCCTTCAGGAGTGTTTTCCCCTCAAGTTTTAGCTACAGAGCAGTAGGTCAGAAACTAACTGAAATACATGAAACCCAAATAGATGAAATTTGCACGGAAAGATTTATCAGGACCTGCCTGAATCGGTGTACGAAAAACGAGCTACAGCTATGCAAGTATGTGAAACGACACAATCGAACAGTTTATGAGCAAATGCTAACAAACATTTAAAAAGGCTTTGTGATTACACCACAGCTAAGTTGAGGGAAAGTGAAGAGGCCCCTTGAAATTAGCTTCCTCAGATTTCTAAAATTTTACAGAAGTATTGTCCTGAGAGTTAGGTCGAGTTTCTCATATAAAAGCATCGAGGTACATGAATATTCCAGATTGATAAAGGGTCATTAGCATAGAATTCTAATACCAAACAATGCTCATTAATGTAATCTGCATATTTGAATATCATTATACCTCGCATCTTGCCCTTATAGTAAAGGCACTAGACATCTGACCATTATCGGATGTGAACACACGAAATGCAAATAATATAGAGATCAGATGATGTCAACGAAGTAAGTTTGGACTTTCCGTTCAAAGACATGATGAAATAAAGGCAACAATGCATGCACAGACTTTAAAACAGTCGAACACATACCATAATAACCCCGAAGGCATTCCGCTTGTGCAATCGCTTCACGTAAATTTTACAGCTCGATTATTGAACAACGCTTTTAAGACTGGGGCTTTGGGCGAGCGATTTCGACTGTAATGTCTTCCTCAGTTCGAATCTGTACGAGAATTAACTGGAGTCAGTCGTACTCTTGCATAATAAAACAACTATTAAGGGAATGTTCTGTGATACGGCAAGGCTTTTTTCAAGAAAATATGCTGAAAACAAACATGTGTTTTCTTCTTTTATATACATTGAAATAACAAACAGTGTAATTAGTTTTCAGTAAACGCTACCCTTTTCGATAGACTTGTACCGTTAACTTCACGCCCATACACACTAAAACAAAATCCTGTATAGCTTAGTCATGCTTCAGCCACAGATTTAAGTCTAATCTGTGAATATAGACGAATATTTTAAGAAAAGACAAAAGAAATGCAATTGATTTTTTTCATCGTTTCATTTTTAAAATATACCCGTTAAATCATCTCTATTCAGTAATTGCGTAAACACGATTGGAACTAATTTGGGATAATCGGATCTTAATATTTTTAAAATTTCTCAAAAGTGTTAGGTGCTGTATAACTTAATGGTGGAATATTAAAAATCACTCATAAAAACACACGTGTAACGCAAAAAGAAAAGCAGATGTGCTTACATTTGCAGATCAAACGGACATTACTTCAGTATCCAATATTAGTTCCAATCGTGTTCGTTATTGATCTCTCAAACTTGTATTATGACAGATACATGAAAAAAAGTAAAAATTAAGCCTGCAAGCAGCTTCGCGGGGCCCGAGCAATTGCAAACACTAGCAAAAGGTGCCACAATGATAATCAATAACCCTCTAATGCCGTAAGCTGCTTCGTCCCATCAAATTTAGAGCATGTAGCACTTATTTATTTATAGGCATGTTTTAAAATTGAGATGAAAGATCGTGTGGGTCTCTTGGATATTTTTGCAAAATACAGTTTTTCCCAAATTTATCCCTGTCTACCAAAATCACACCTCTAACTCTGTTGGCTAGCAAAGAATAAGATCTGTACATATTTATTGAGGTACAAGATGTGGCAACATAAGGCCCCGAACATCAATAGCATCTCATACGTTGTGGTAGCTGATTTATAGGCGAACATGCATATTGAAGGTCAAAGGTCATAGGAGTAATGTGACATTTTGGCTAAGAAATTGTATTCAAAATTCGTCCCTCTGTAGCGAAAAGCAGACCTCTATCTCTACTAGTAGGCATATAATTAGATATGTGCATAATGAATGATATACAGGATATGCCGTCATAAGGTCTCGCACCACACCAAATATGAAAGGTGTAGCATTTTTCGATATTGCGTTTTGGACATATATGTACATTTCATTACGGGAAAGCTCCATTAACTTGGAAATACCCTACTTCCCGATTTAGTTATCAGAGGATCAATTTCACAGACCTGCCTTTCCTACAATGGCACTACAATTGCACCAACTGGATAAGATAAACATAACAATGGAACATTCACACCTTGGGGGGATTAAAAGTCTTCTGTTTGTCACCCGAGTTGGTCAGGCAAACACCCGGGTTTCAGGTACCATGCAACTTAATGCAGTCTTTCCCTAATGTGAGGTCAAAGGTCATCTACATCATGTGAAGTCAAAAATGATATTCCATAGTTATCTCTATGTATCAAAAATCAGACCTCGATCTCTGTTGTTAACCTATAATTAGATATGCACATAATTAATAAGGTAGAGAATGTGGCATCATAAGGTGTGCCATCATACTGAATATGAAGAATGTCGTTACTGAGTTATGGACATAAATGTATATTTAAGGTCATCGAGGTCATCTGGGTCATGTAACATCACTGCATGAAATCGGTTTTTTTACGATTTTATAAGCTTACATAAACGCGCCTTATCCGCTTCCTGTCCCGTTTATTAAGCCGGCTTAAATTCCCTAGGGATGTGACCGGCAGAAACTTACACATTCTAAATCTCACACTTACGGTGATACAGGCCTTGTACGTCAAATCTACAAAACGGCCGTATGTACGTTTCAGCAGGATGATTTGTTGCAACTTTCAACTATAATACTTACGTTATGAGCTATTTTGTCTGTAAAATACACTTTTGTGGTTAAATGGGCTGCAAATAGAGAGAAAATATGCTATATGGGATTCGAGCAGGGTTACTCAACCATGTAGACGTTTCTAGCGAGTGGCGTCATTCGACAGACGGTGCAATTGTCACCACTGCTAGTTGTCATTATCATTAATAATAATAATAATAATAATAATAATAATTTATTCTTCTAAAGCGTATAACATAGAAATACACCATCTCTATACGCTGTACAGTTAAAATCAGAAAAAACAGTTACACAACACAATAAAATACATACAATGCATCTGTTCACTAGTCTAAAAATATACACAAAGGCAAAACAATTTAAAATTAAAAAAAAAACAAAATTGTCAATAAAAAGTCTAAAAAGCTGTTTTAAAAAGGTAAGTTTTAACCTGCGATTTAAAATTATTAAAAATGTTGGTTGATATAATGGCCTCTGGTAGTTTATTCCACAACTTAGGAGCACACACTGAGAAAGCTCTATCGCCAAAACTCTTAATCGTCTTAATTTTTGGCTGAACTAGCGATACACTGGAATTACTCCTCATGTTTTCACGTACTGGCATCCTGATAGTTATTAGTTCAGTGAGGTAACGCGGCGCTGTATTACAATGGATAATTTTAAATGTGAGACAAAGATGAAAGCCACGCTGCCATGGCTTTTATTAAGCCGGCTTAAATTCCCGCTTCATCATTACATGAGCAACGCGCTCGGATAACACACAGGAAGTATGAATCGCTTCAGTTACGTGCCTTACTATGATCACCTTCTTTAGTTCTGATAGTATGCCCAATCATATAGAAAGGAACATTAATAGCGGAGCGACCTCGGTCAATTTTAGCACAGAATGTCTCCCAGTTAATATGTAGTCTTCCCAGCAACTGACGGTAGCCAGCTTCACTTGGACACCCTGACCATTTGGACAGGAGTTATTCGACCTCTAGTTTTGCCGGCCACTTTGATTTCCCTTTATAGTCACTTCCAACAAGGGATATTCTCATTTCACTCCTTTTCTTCATGTTAAAGCACGTTTTAAGGGGAATTCTAATTAAAGGTACATTCAAGAATATGTTAACTCTCACTTCGAGTATTGAGCAGCAGCCAAACCGAGGCACGGCAGCGTGGCTTTCATTGGTGTCTACCAGCACGCATTATCGCCTAGCGCCGACTTTACCTCATAACTGCTTAACTTTGCATCATTTTAACCCACTCTGATTTGATTTGTAAGTAGCCATGGATTGTGATTGTCTGCTCACACTAACATATTGGCGGTCAGGGAGTATAAGTAGCAATAATTCTGGCTGGACGTTGCTTAGTAATTGGACGATGTCGTTACCTACTGTGGTCCTTAAATGCACGCGTGGTACTTTTGATTTGAGCCTAAAATAAGTTTCCCGGAACTTACATTTATAAACGCTGGCAGGTCAATTGGGAACGCACAATAAACTATGCAATTAAGAAGGGTCATAATTAATTTTTGAAATGCGAAAAAAAGTTCAGTGTAAGTAAGGGTCGGGTTACAGAAAATGAACAATTGGACAAATAGACTTTTGAAAACAGTTGTTCCTGTTTTTGCGGGTCAATGAACCACTAAATACCGTGGTTTCAGTTAGTTGCGACGGAACGATGTTCCGATGTTTTACAGGACGAACTGGATTAAACATTGTGAGTGACTGTAAGCTGGTACGACTGACGTTTCGAAAACTTTCACAAATGAAGTGAGTTTTCACCCCGAAACTATCCTTGAATGAAGAGAATAGCTGCCAAGAATACATGTTCTTTTGGAAATGTCGCTAAACTATACATCAATTTATCAATTTGACAATCATATGCACACCCTTACCGAAATGATACCCATTTACATTGCGTTTCCTACTGGTAACAAACATGTGTCATATGCATGTTACCTACAGGTTTCTAAATATGTGTCTGACCATATTGA
>LD347130.1:16723-27979 GCA_001465055.1 Ptychodera flava | reverse complement strand
GCCCCCTGATTTCCATCCCCCCCCCTCCCCGTAACCTTGCCAAAATACAACTACACCCTATAGAACTTCCAAAACACGAAAAATAAAGAATCAGTAGTTCCGATCGCAAATATGTTTGTATGGTCAACTTCCTATGTTTTCTCTGAAACCGAGTAAACGGCCATTTCAGGGAAATCACCCCTTCAATAAGAGAATTACCGTAACCGCATGTCTTCATGCTGATCACTTTGATTTCCAACTCGTAATGTTAACCCAAACTTTGATCAATTGTCACAAATGTGAAACGAGGGTTTGTAATGGACTTGTATGGAGAGAAATTTGGCATCAATTTTGGGCCTTGTGATTTGGTATTGCTTATCCGTCGACCTAGTTCATCCACATTGCAGACGCATTTGTTGTGTACTTGGCATTTTTTCAAGCATTTTAAATAAGTTCTTTGGTATGATCGTCGGAACTTTGTGTATTTTGTGCGTGTCGGCAGTTGTGTTCAAGGTTAAATCAGAAATAGATAAGGTTTTAATAATAACATCAGGCAACCTTTCATCGATCCAGCTGATGAAGCTGCAGGTGTAAACAACGAACTATTTGGCCATCTAGCGTTTGACCGGACGCTTGTCACTGATACTTTTCTCCTTTTGTCATGAAAGTAAATAGCTACTCACATGACTGACGGCTTGTAGAATTGAAGTTCAACTTACGGAACTGCGAGTAAAACCAAACAGGTTGCAGTTTGTTTAGTCTAGGCCCCTGCTCGATTATAGAAGAGTCATTTTGATGTAATATCCACCCATGGCGTATGTATTCATCATAGTTGACATGTCTAGGCCTTTCTAATGACAGTCAAGCTAACTCGACGTCGTAATTGCAATAGACGTTCGTTTTTGCTCAAAACGGGCGATTTCATAAGTCATCGTTCAAATAACGATGAATTTAACTTGTGACTGCTACAAATTTCACAGCCATATCGTTTCGATTTTGATCTTTGAAAGGTCGTTTGTATTTGCATGCTGCAAATGCGTCCGGGAAAGGCTTACTGATACGGCACAATACTATAGCCAAATCCATCAAAATTACGTTGATGCATCAGGTAAATTTATACTTCGATATTGAACCTGGCTAAATAATTTTATGTCAGCTAGGCTCGGAAACCGTCAGTGTGTTAGCTTTGCTTTTAGTCATTGTCGTTCTCTATTTCGTTCGATGCTGATTGATTTTGGCACTAGCCTTATTTATCGTGAGCTAGTAGACACTAAAAATTACATGCCCGGCGGTGAAAAATGCTATTTAGTGAGCTCGGACAAGTCACGGTAGCCATGGCGAAGTGGATTCGCTCACCCCTGAATTGTGTATGCAATAGAACTTTTATTTGATATTATGTTAGCCCATTTCTCAAATTTATTTGTAACGTTTGTCACATGCGCTGGTCGACGACATTTTGTTTTGGCGAATCGAAGAAAACAAGTCAAGCAGCCGAAGCGACTGGATGGCTATGTCTTTTCGGGGTATAGTTGCCATGATGGCACGAACCTTGCCAAAATACTATTACATGTACTTACGGCTCAGTCACAATCAGGGTGCTCTAGAGTGTTTCACTTTTGTCAAAATTTCATCTTGTAGACACATATCTAAATTTACTAAATTCATAAAGCTTAAGGTTTGGTACATATTTGCTTGAAAAGTTGTGAACCAAACTTTCTCAGTATTTCCATGGCAACCAGTTCTTTATTGTGTTGGCACGCCGTCACGGACACTACAAAATATTATGAGTTGATGGAGAAATAACATAGTAGACTATACAACATTTGTACAAATATTCTTTTTAAAAGTTTAAACAGAAAGTATATACATCTGTTGTAGAAAATAAGGTGAATGTATCAGGATTTTACCAAACTTTGCATGATTTCCTGCAAAATGATTTGTTACGAAAAAAAAAGAATTCATTTTTTTCTCCCCATGAGCTTATGATTCCCCTAGTTTACAGATTTGCCCTTAAGTACATTTTAATTATTTTTTACTGCAATTGTTGAAGTCTTTAGAAAACATAAATAGTATTTGCAGCAAAATTTTGCTCATTTTTTGTTAGTTTTCTAGTCATTTTTTTAGTATGGTAAAAGCGTCACGGACACTACACATTCAGGAATATGTGTGAAACGAACTATTGTTTTATTATAACCAGTAAACCTGTAAAAACAGTAAAATTATGAATCATAAGCTCATAGGGAGAAAAAAACATGAAAGAATTGATTACAAACAAATCAAAAACATATTATTTAGGAAGTTTGATAAAAGAATATTTTAGTACTGGTATTTTTCAATAACCAGAAAATTTTATCAGAAATACAACACTGAATGCAAATATTCTTGAGATAACTGGTATGTACCGGTAGACAATGATAGCTGGTATGTAGAAAATGCTATACAATGAAAACTGTCCTAGTAACACTATAAAGTGAACAATAAATGATTTATTGAACATTTGGTTTCCAACATATTGTGATCTGTTTTTCAGTAGCGTCACGGACACTACACATTTGAATACTTAAAGGGGCAACTTCTTTATCAGTTTTAAAAGACAATATTAAACACAAATTCTCTATATCAGAAATCTAATTAAAGTCATGAAGAGTATAATGTAATACTCTCTTACCATTCATAGTGATATTTGTATGTGACTGGAGTATCTTAAGTATTTTGTCAGCATCTATTGTGTATATGGGGGAAAGAGGTTGCAAATCTGACTATTTATGGTGGTACTGCAGTAGTGTGGGCTCCATTATGGATCTTTGTCAATAGTGATGTATATAACGGGAGGATTTATGTCCCTAATGTTATTTCTCTGTTTTATCCCCTTGTTTGCATTATAAGGTAGTATTATTTGTGTTTGAAAAAGTTTCAGTCGTGTGTCGTTTGTTTACGGAAAGCTATGGCGCGACATAGTCGGATCTAGGATGTGGTGTCTTTTGAATGCTGTGATCCTGAAATCAATGTTTCAAAACCAAAGTGTGTGGTTTCTCCTCAGTCGCAAAGTCCTGTCTTTCCTAAGTTGTTGTGTCAGATATTTTGATTTTTGTATGCTTGTTCTTGTTGTCTTTTATGTGTCATTGGCTTTATAAAAATCCAATATTTCCATATTTTTATCTTGTGTTGAGATTTTTTCGTGAATTTTGTTTTTGTCTTTTATGTTTTTGTTTCTTTTGTAGCTGTTATTGGGGGTTCAGAAATGAGAGAAATGTTATTTTTTCTGGTGATTTCTTAACTGTAAATTTAAATGATGGGTGCATTTTGTTTATTCTATGGCTGAACTCTGCCAGTTGTTTTTGTGTCCCAGCAAAAATTATGAAAAATGTCATTTCTGAATCTTTTCCAAAAGTGAATTACATTTTGGTATTCAGAGATGATTTCCATTTCCAGTTTATGAAATGCAATCATGGCAATCCCAAGCAATGCATTTCAGCCCATTAAACAGCCACATATTTGGCGGTAGAATTCATTGTTGAATAGCCCAAAGACAAGTCTTGCAAAATACTGGCAGGAACTTGAAAAGGACGAAGCATTAAAAATCCTTTTCCAAAAGCAACCAATTATAACCCACAAAAAGAAACAAGAACATAAAAGACACACTTGTCAAAACAAAGTTCACAAAAAGAGACAAAACGTTTACAATAATCTCAACACAAGATTAAAATATAGAAATATTGATGTTATTTGAAGCCAGTAACACGTGAAAACATTAACATCAACAAGTTTAACAAAACCAACAAAATATCTGACACAATAACTTAGGAAAGACAGAACTTTGCGACTGAGGAGAAACCATACACTTGGCTTTCCAAAACAGATTTCAGGATCACAGCATTCAATAGACACCACATGATAGATCCGACTATGCCTCACCATAGCTGTCCCTTAACAACCAACACACGATTAAAATTTCATCAAACACTTATAATACAGCCTTATAATGCAAACAAAGGCTTAAAACAGAAAAATAATTTTAAGGGATATAAACCCTCCCCTTATATACATCACTGTTGATATAGATCCGTAACGGAGCCAACTCTACTGCAGCATCATGATAAACAGTCAAATGTGCAACCACTTACACTTCTTGTATATCGCCATAGCTTTCCCTTAACAAACAACACACGATTGAAATTTCATCAAACACTAATAATACAGCCGTATAATGCAAACAAAGGGTTAAAACAGAAAAATAATTTGAAGGGACATAAACCCTCCCCTTATATGCATCACTGTTGACAGAGATCTGTATTGGAGCTAACACTACTGCAGCATCATCATAAATAGTCAGATTTGCAACCACTTTCCCCCCTTATATAATTCAAAAACACATTTTCTTTTGTTTTTAAAAGGATTTATTACGGTCTATGAAGTTTACTTCAGATGTCAGGTGAATCTAAATGTAAATGCAGTAAATGGTCAATCACTTGTTAGGTGTAGTGTCCGTGACATGAAGCCAGTCGCAAATGGAAAGTGGTCTAATGTGAAAGTAAATTAGTTTGTTCAGTGTTGTGCCTTAATTTCGGTATAAATAACATTTCTGTCTCAAAGTTATATTGGGAAATAACTGATAACACTGTTTCTGTTCCTTTTTTAAACCCCTATACCGTTATTTCATGGGACAGTTTTTTTACATTACAATCTTAAAAGGTAGAAAAAACATCTTTCACTGGTTTAATATATTTCATTTGATGTCTTACTCAAAAACTAAGTTACTCTCTTATAATAATGTAACTTGAGCTGGTAAACAATAGAATTACCAGCTTAAATCACTGTAAAAACTAATGTATGGATTTGGTGTCACGGACACTACGGTTGTCACGGACTACGGCGCGCCAAATGTTTCAAAAATATTTATCGATTCAGTGCAAAAATAAACTGTCTTTCTCAATTGAAATAAAAATTCGGTCTCATTAGGAAGGAAATAAGTAAGAAAAGTATAATTAAAAAACAAAAGACAGAAATGTCATTTAATACTTCATTTTAACTTGAGAAAAATCTTTAAAGCGTAATTAGGAAATAAACAATTTTCAACGATTTGAAAAAGTTATACATCCATACTTATCGACATATATACACGTATAATAGTTCGCGTAAAAGGTGCAATGAGTGCTGATTTTACAAAAAAAAGAAAGAAAAATATGTTGTACAGTGGTACGTCCACAAAATTCACAAGACAAACACTAAAAATCACTACTACCACTCGGAAAGAATAGTACAAAAAATAAAAATGTGAACCACATACAGAAAAATCATTATAAAAGAATCAGACAAAAAAGTCATGCATACATAAAATTAATTATGTACTTAAGAAGATTAAAAAGCACTACGTCTCATAATAAACGTATTATAGATAATCAAAATATAATATGAATCACCAGCTGCTTTGACAGTAAAGAGAGAAAATCGGAGAAAAAATTCGGCAGTGATGGCTCCAGACAAAAGTGGATCTCATCTACAAAAAAAAAAAATAAAATAAAATAAAAACGAAAAAAATTAAAAAACGCCATGAACAGAGATACAAAAAACCGCGTGGGCCAGTGGAAAGAAAAAAAACAAATGAGGACTCGCCACAGCAAAAAAAAAGGAAAAAAGAAAAAAAAAGAAAAAAACGAGCACTCGCCACAGAAAAAAAAAACAACAAGCCCGAAATTACAATTATTTTATTCAAAAAACTCATGGTGCACGTTTCCTTTGATCGATAAATCCCCAACAGCGGGGAATCCGATCACCACATACTCCAATGTTTGACGAAATATTAATTGAGCATTTCAGTGATAACGTGACATCTTGAAACCTAGCTCTGTTTGGCTGGGCCCTGCTCTACTTGAAACCATACTTGATGAAATGAAGTGGGCAATATCATCTAAAGAACGTCCAAGTTAACAGTGAATAGTTCCAGAGAGTCAAGTAAAGTGAGCCAATTTCAGGCAGTCCACAGGTCGGATCACGAGCGAGACGTACAACCTACGACCCTTCATAGCAACACTGCGAACATATCGATGCCTTAGGCGCGGTATGGCAGGGAGCCCACTGCAGGCCTTCCACCGAGCCGCACTGTCATCGCCGTTTGGCCCACATGATTTCTACACAGTTTTATACATGTAGTTCGATACATCGGGTTCAAATACCATGATAATAAACCACCTCGTTGTTTGGTAATTCCTCGTCTATCCTCAAAGATCACCCAAATCATGATAAAATGAATAGTTTTGAAGAAATCTGCCGCTTGTTGAGAGAACGTCAATCGTTTTCCGTGTTCGACAAGACGAGCAACGCAACTGTACAAGCCTTACGACTACGAGTATGGCGCGAGTATCCGGCCTTCTCAACGCCAGACACTCTCACTATACTCGCAGGGCTAGACCGGCACATACACGACATGTCGATCCCCATTGCAGAAATCTTTATATCCACAAAGTCCAATATATGGAGCTACAATATTTGTGCAGTAGCCTATACATATCTCTGGGTGGCATAGCCCTACGAGTATGGCGAGAGTGTCCGGCTTTGGCTACGCCGCCTCCCACCTCCGCCATACAAACGCCTGCGCAAAAAAGTGGAGATTTGCGGTGCCGATCGGGACCGCAGCGATAACGTGTACAAATCAGCAAATTGGTACCTGAAATTAACCTGTGTCGGACGATCTGCGTGAGCACAAGGGATGTTCGGACAGGGTTTGCGATCACAACAATGTCTTCATTTACTTAAAAACTACGAAAAACTACTCGTAAGCGGTAGATCGGTAGATGTGAGCCGCCATGTTTATTCTCGCTATGCGAGATTACCTAGCAAACGTTGCGCGAAAGCTAAAAGACTGCGAAACTTTTTTGCTGATGTTTAAAACAAAAGAACAATGACTATCTAAACTTTGCTGTCCAGTGGTAAATTTACTTCAACACAAATGATCCGAAATGCTAAAAAGGGGTTACAACTTGTCAAAACAGAAAACTTTACAAGGTTTAAGGAAAGATTCCTCGCACTGAAAAGTTATAAGAAAAGGCGTTTCTTATCCTATGCTATCAGGTCAAATTTTAAGGTCAAACATATGCATAGCTTCATTAGCAAATGTGGTAACATTGTATTTAAATAAGTAAACATCAACTTGATCCGAACAGTTTATGAAATCTGCCATTCAACCTTTGTTCAGGGAAGTATCAACAACAGTAGAACTCACTGGTATTTCGTTTCATTATGGATTTGTTAAAGAAAGTTCACACTAAATTTAATTTGCCCTATGAATTTAAGCCTGAACAAGTGAGTATAATTAAGAATATTGTTGCCGGCAATCATAAATGTGGGATCCCGCCAACAAGTCACTGAAAAAGTGATTGTTTTGTGGTGCCACAACTGGTATTGGATGAGGTAAGTGACAATTTTAGTTTTTATTCCAAGATTTGTTTACTATATTTACCACAAAAAGTATATCACAATAGGAAACGGCTTTTGTTCTATTACATGTTTGGAGTTCAGAGTGAACATCTGCACATGTCTTGTAAACGCGTAATTTCTGAAGTTACAAGAAACAAAGATGAAAATAACCTTTCCTTTTTAGCTCCATGTTTGACCATTGATTTGACAAGAATGTATTAATATTCTATAATATAATGTTTAATTCTTAAAAGAACGCACTCCACAAACGTGCGCTGTACACAACTGTTAAAAACGATACAAGAAGACAGTTAAAAACTTGAAAACCTGCAATTACGAGTAAAATTTAGTAAAAAGGTGGGTCTTTAAAAAACGTTTAAAAGATGCAATATATCTGGCGCAACGAATTTCTGAAGGCAGTGCATTCCATAGCAAAGGAGCACATACCGAAAATGCTCTCTGACCGTAGGACTTATTAAAATAGCCACTTGGAGGAATCACACGCAGATTCTCAGCAGATCGTAGATCTCTTGTCGGTACATACAGGTCAATTAAATCAGTCAAATACAGAGGTGCATCACATCTGACAATCTTAAAAGTAGTTAGTAAAATCTTGAAATCGAGCTTTCACAGGTAGCCAGAGTAAATCAATTAAAACGGAATGATGTGGTCATATTTTCGCGTACCTGTGACTAGGCGGGCTGCCGCCTTCTGAACAGACCAGATGATTTAACTGGTCATTTGAAATGCCATAAAACAGACTGTTGCAATAGTCAAGTCTGGAGGTAATGAATGCGTGGATGAGTTTCTTTGTAGTGGGCTTGTCCGTTAATTTATGAATTTTACCTATTTTTGACAAAGAGAAATATGCGTTCCTACAAAGCTGACTGAAATGGTCACACATAAAGCCATCCCTGTTGAGAATTACTCCAAACGAAAGGGGAGGGAGTGATGTTAAGTTCACTAATCCTATAAGTAGATTCATGTGGTTTATTCCCAAACATGCAGCTGTAATCAGAAATAGCCATTTTTTATGAAAAAGTGTATGTTGCACAGTCAAAATCCTTCCTCTTGTGACCTTCAGTGTGCACATATTTTCTGTCAATTATGCCATAGCAACTTATAGTTCAAACAACTGTAGCAACTTATAGTTTAGGGATGGCAAATGCAATCCCTGAACTAGTCGGGGTCTTCAAATCTTAGCCTAAGATATCTTTCAATTATGTGTAGTCAAATATTTAACTTGTACAATGCCTTTTTCTTCATGTACATCCCAAAATGCAGAAAATATCTTGTTTATTGTTGTCTTTTCACTTTTTTTTCCCAGGTGTCTCAAATGTTGAAATAAACGTAAAAATTTGAAGTATGTACATCAATATGTGTCAATGTAGTTTTTTGAACAGTATATTTCACATTTATCACAAGGTTAAGTTTATCAAAGTCAGAATTGTCTTTCACCACGTCTGTGAATGTAAATGGATGCACCATATCATAGTGAAAATGACTAGTTCAGTTTTTCTATAATATTTGGTTAGAGTAGCGTTTTGGTCACTTTGGCCATTTGTCAATATGCCATCAAATTAAGAGGTTCTAGAAGGTACCTGCAAAAGTTGATAAAACTACCAAATTAACCAGTGATGGCCAGTCCAATAATGCATTTTAACAAACAATGTCAAGAAAATCACCTTTGGCTATTTTCCTGGTTTAGAGTAGATTTGATGGAAAGCTGTAAATTATCGTTCAAATTATCTAAAAATACTTTGGTAAAATTGAGAATACTAAATTTTTGTTCTCATTGCTTAGATTGTCAGAATTGTCTTTGCCTTCTATGATATTATTCCACTATTTTTTAAAAGTACAAGTGATTTTTATCGCAATCATTGATCTGCACCATGAAAAAATTAAGAATATCTAAAATGTTCCAAACCCAAAAAACGTGTGCAACTGTTCTATTTAGTTCATCTTACCAGTTAATGATATAGTAAGCTTCCACAATAGATAAACTATGACAATATAAAGGAAAATGAAGGCAACTCCACACATCGGCTCTACCAAGATTGTTTAATATTACGATATGGTGAATAAAAGGATCATTGCATTTATTTTGTGTGGAAAGCATGGCAAGACACCGGTGAATCGATAGTGCTTTGACCCTAGTCATGTGATCTGGGTCCCCGGTAAATCAGTTTGTTGACTGAGTGATTCGTCTTAACGGTATTTCGGAACCAAAAATGGGGTTCCTTCATCAGTCGCTCTCTTGTTTTGTATCCCCTCCGCATAGTTGTGTGATGAAGTCATCTTCGTCCTCGAGGAGGAGAAGCCAGATTCGTTATTGAGAGAGTTAGCCACTATTGACTGACTCTATATTGAGCGATCCGGTGTGTGGTGTCATATTATAATTAACATGACCTATATCATATAAGAAAAGGCTCCCATCTCAGTATTGAAAATTACACATTTTTTCTTACCTTTGAACTCATTGTTTAGAAACTCAGTACCTAAGTCCATGGCGATGTTATGTCCAGCTCCTCCACGAATGTTTGTTTTTTCCACAGAATCTCATGTGCTAGCCTCTCTGGTAGAAAGCCAGACTTTAATTAATTAATGAGTTTTATTGCTGGTATCATCACTTCTCTCTGAACATGCTGAACATAAACTCAACAGCGGAATGTTTGGGATGCAATGAAATTTCCACTACAATAAAGTTATAAAAAATACCATACCTTAAATGCCAAAAGCTTCCATATAACGATTTATTTTATTTCATTGTATTTTTAAAGCTTATACAAGGACAGAAATGGAACTGAAACGGTTTCGACAAACGCAAAATATCATGAAAAAAAAGTTTCGCAGTCTTTTAGCTTTCGCACAATGTTTGCTGGGTAATCTCGCTTAGCGAAAATTAACATGGCGGCTCACATCTTCCGATCTACCGCTTACGGGTAGTTTTTTGTAGTTTTTAAGTAAATGAAGACATTGTTGTGATCGCAAACCCTGTCCGAACATCCCTTGTGCTCACGCAGATCGTCCGACACAGGTTCCAGGTACCAATTTGCTGATTTGTACACGTTATCGCTGCGGTCCCGATCGGCACCGCAAATCTCCACTTTTTTGCGCAGGCGTTTGTATGGCGGAGGTGGGAGGCGGCGTAGCCAAAGCCGGACACTCTCGCCATACTCGTAGGGCTATGGGTGGCAGGGCTGTGAGTTACCGGCGTTATACGGCCTGGCCGTATAACGCCGGTAACACACAGCCTAGCCCTGCCACCCAGAGCTAAATTTAAACGGAGTGTTTCAGCCCGAGTATTTTTGCCTTTGCCACACTCCGTTTAGAGGCTAAACCCACGGGATACGTGTGTGGTTCAATACATAGCGGCCGCTGCTAGCTCTGCATGGCAGGGCTGTGTGTTACCGGCGTTATACCATAGGGTATTCGATCTCCGATGATGACGATGATTACGATTAAATATTTAAAAATGAACATAGATAAAAATATATTTGGACTCAGTAAATTTGTTGTTGTTGTTGTTGTTGTTGTTATTGTTGTTGTCGTTGTTAATACTATTTGCAGAAAAGAACAAAGTATGCGCTGCAAATTTCAACACAGCCTAACTATACATGTGCGTCGCAAATTCAATACAGCCTAACTATACATGTGCGTTGCAAATTCAACATAGCCTAACTATACATGTGCGTCGCAAATTTAACACAGCCTAACTATACATGTGCGTTGCAAATTCAATACAGCCTAACTATACGTGTGCGTTGCAAATTCAATACAGCCTAACATTACCCAAGGGGTGTCACTTCATTGCCACACACTTTTTTTCGATCGCCAAAAATGCACCTAGCATGCATCGAAATC
>LD347130.1:0-15881 GCA_001465055.1 Ptychodera flava | reverse complement strand
AGTATTTTTGCCTTTGCCACACTCCGTTTAGAGGCTAAACCCACGGGATACGTGTGTGGTTCGATACATAGCGGCCGCTGCTAGCTCTGCATGGCAGGGCTGTGTGTCAGGTGCAGCCAACGGAGCTATTCATCGAAAAAGCTATTCCAGGGGCATTTTTTGAGGGCAGGGGAAATTTTAATTTTGCTAGGGCAGGGGACGTGTTTTAGGAGGTAGGGGAGCAAATTTTAGGGTTTTTTGTAGGGCAGGGCGGATATCGGTTGATTGTCCTGGGGACAGGGCTTGGCGAAAAACTTTTTGAGGGGAATTGTTTCCAGGGCAGGGGAAATTGGCAAGTTTTTTTCGCCACAGGGTGAGGGAGCTTCAAAAATTCACAGTTGGGAGGGGAAACAGGCAAAAATAAGTGGGGAGTGGGTAAAAATGAAGTTTGAGTGTGGGAGGGTATGTCGAAAAATTTTCTGTGGGAGGGCAAATTATGAACAGCTAATTAATTACCCTCTTGACTTAAAATTAGTCAGTTCACATTATTTGTCATGCACAATATATCTTATCATAGTAAGGACCTTTTTAAAAGTGCACTGTTCGTTGGCTGCACCTGTGTGTGTTACCGGCGTTATACGGGAGGCCGTGTCACGCGGGTAACACACAGCCCTGCCATGCAGAATGAGGCCGCTGCGTGGTATGCAATTTTACTATGCATACCCACACGGCGGCCGCTGTGTATCGAACGACACGTAACCTTGGGCTAGCGGCTAGCCATCGTTTTGTTGGGGTTTGGGCACAGACTGTCTATGGTTTGGGAGAGGCGGCCCTACACTTTACAGCGAGGGGATCGCTGGTTGCCGGCGTGTAGGCCTACTGTACTAGTGACGGGACCGCCGGCCGCTGGCTTACCACCTCGAGTGTACATTGGAGCGGGGGACCGCTGGCAGCCGACGAACCACCACGAGTGTTTTGTCCACTTTTAACCAAAACTGGTAACTGTTTAATATAGAATGGGACGTGTCGGTAACTTGTACGTCCATGAGATGATATTGAAGACTAGAAGATAAGAGTTATCGCTGAAATACCCCAAATATCTTGTCCAACATCCGAGTGTGATAATCCAAAACCCTCTGGCATTTAACTGTAACAATCATGACGTTGACAATCATTCAATTTTCATGTTGGGCTTTTTCTGCGGGGTGTCCCACTCTGTTTTCTTTTCTCGAACGGGCCTCTTTTTTTCCTAATGAGGTTTTTTTTGGTATAAACCTCTTTTTTTTGTAACATCGCTTTGGTTTTTTTCCAAGCTGACCTCGTTTTGGTTTCTTTACAGCCTCAACGCCGGCGCGATTTCGGTCGACTTTTCAATTGTGATTCTCTTTCTTTTTTTAGGTGAGACCTTATGGTGATTCATTTTGTGTTTTGGTAGTAGTGCAAGTACTATTTGTGGTTTTGTTTTTAATCATTTCAATATTTTTTGTGTGTTTTTTTTCGATTTTTACTTATTATCAGCATTCATTGCACCTTTATTTCAAATACACGTGTATGTGTACGTCAATAAGTATGGGAGTGTGGTATTTCCAAATTTTTGAAAAGTTTATCTTCTCATTACGGTATCTTCTCATTACGGTTTAAAGAATATTTTACAATTAAGCATTACATAATATTCTGCCCTTTTTTGCAATAATATTTTTCTCGTTTATTTTCTTCCGTAATTCCATCGAATTTTTATTTCAATCAAGAAAGGTGGTTGCACGTCATCTTTATCTGTACAGACACATTCAAATATTTAATGACACGTATTTTCAAATGAATGCTATTTTTATGAAAAGGTACATTAATAAAATGCAATGATATGGACGAAAGAACTTTTTTCTTTATTATTCATACACGTTTAAGACTTTTTTTAGAAAGAAAATTTGACAGTTTATTTTTACTCAATGACGATAAATATTTTTGAAACATTTGGCGCGCCGTACACGGACACTACATTTGGCCCCTTTTTGATATACTGAAACAATACAAGTGGTAAATGGATTATATTTCTCTAACACATAAGGAAGGCAAACAGGGCCACTTTGGCTAATGACATCAGGTCTCTACTATCTGAATATGGCTGAAAGTTATGAGGGTGTCACGGACACTACAAAATTTTGGGACAAATAATGTGGGCAACTTTCATGATTTGTTATTCATAATCAATACGTTGACCCTATAAACATTTACTACCAACTAATCACAGTTGGTCTTCCAATCAAATAGACGTTTCAGAAAACATTCTAGGGTAATGTTTTCCAAGTGATAATAGAGAGATAAATCAATGCTGTTGTCAAAATATTAAAAGCGTAACGACACACCAATTTCACTTGTTATCACGCCATTTCCATTCCAATCCATGTATTAAGATGAAATAACTTGCAAAAGAAAGAAGAAATGCTGTGTGATACTTTAAATATTGTGAATAATCGAAAAAAGTAATCTAACAGTTGAGTTTAAAAATGTGCTTTTTCAGATGAAACAGCGTAACACCCTTTTTGACCCATTTTTAGGGTACGTTTTCCACTACTCAGCTCAGAATCATCACAAAAACTCAGTTTTTTCGATGGGGCCTGTTTGGTTCTACTGGTTGTTTCATATTAAGAACAATGTTTCATTAAATTTTGCTCAACATTTTTTTATATTAGAGCCTAACATGTCGAAATTTGTCTATAGCACCCTGATAGTGACTGACCCGTAACTATATGAGTTCAAAAAAGGAAAAAATAGCGCATTGGCAGTTCCGATCGCAAATATGTTTGCATCGTCAACTTCGGATGTTTTCTTGGAAGAAACCGAGTAAACCATCAAAATCTGACCAAACGGCTTTTTTCAGGGCCACCACCTCCTCCGAAAAGAGAACTGTAAACTCAGGTGTTCAATCGTTATCACATTTATTTCACACTAATGGCGTCAACCCCGATGAACAATCAGTAATCTGAAAACCGGCAGGATTTCTAAATATCCTAATGTCCACAGATTTTACAAAACGCTCAACAAAAGTTGTACAATCGTTGTGAAGTACGGAATAAATTCGAAAATTTTACATTTGGCGAAATTTAAAGAATGTGCCTGCGATACGAAACGATCTGATGGCTTCGGTTTAGAGGTGTGTTGCGCTCATCCTTCATGATGTTTGTTGTGTAATCAACTGGTTTTTACATGGATAATATTAGTAAGGATAGAAATTGTGCGTCAGTTTGGTCCGTGTGATTTTTTGATGAGGATCAGTCTATATACCTAGCTCATGCACATTGAAGGCACATTTGTTGTGCACCTGGCATTTTTTTCCTGTATTTTAAATTGGATCTGTGGTATGATGGAAAGTTTTGTGTTTGTACGCCTCAGCACTTGTTAGCAAAGGGTAATCAGACATACGTAAAGATAATCACCTTCCACCGATCAAACTGGTCAGACTACACGTGTGAACAACGAACCATGTGGCCATATATTACGCTTGTCGCTGTTACTTGTCTTCTTTTGTCATAAAAGTAAATAATCACTCTCAAGAGTGGAGTGACAGCTTTTCATTCGCCCCTTTGCATCAAAGCTGAACGTGTCAAGGCAAATCCTTGCATAAATGCATATCAAATAAGCTGGTTACCCTCAATTTTCACGGGTTGAAAGGGTCTTTGACCGGACACTTCCAGGCGGCGTTACTTTCATGAAAGGTATCGATTTTTGCTTTTTCATTTTGTTCCTGTCTCCACTTGATAATTATCGATATCTAACTTTGAAACATTACTTTTAGATGATACAGAATGTCATTATGAAGGACTTATTATTGCGGCCACATATATAAAAACGCTTTCTCGCTATTAACGCTCTATATAGGACCGTGCTCGATTCCCAATAGTTGAAACTGACGTTCGGTATGCACTGTCCGATTTCTTTAAGAGACTGCCTGACTGACAAACATTAAAACACAGTACCTCCACTCACTGTGATTAAATGTTGTAATTTCTGAAGCATGTGTGTTTCACCCCATATAGCCGTTTCGTTGACTGAAGGGTACTCGAAACATAGGCCTACATAAGCTAACAGTGTGAATGCAATATACAGTAAAAGTCAGTTATCGCTTCCACTCTCTGTGATGGTGCAATCATGGAGGTAAAGTTAGAGCTATGTCCCGAAACCGCAAAAATCACATGCGAAGATACCGATACCTTAGCATGTAAGTAAGTGACGTTATGCTAGCAAGTACTTTGCTTTTATAAATACAAGGTTTCAACAGAATCAGACCTCTAGCTCTATTGGTATAATTAATGAGGTACAGGATATACCGTCATAAGGTCTCCCATCACACCAAATCTGAAGGGTGCAGCTCTAATGGGAATTAAGTTATTGACATATATGTATATTTGAGGTCAAAGGCCATCGGCGTCATGTGACATATTGTCAAAATAATTGTATTCAATAGTTATCCCTATGTACCAAAAATCAGATTTCTAACTGTATTGGTTAGCCCATAATTTAATATGCGCATAATTAATGAGGTACAGGATGTGCCATCATAAGGTCACCCATCATACCAAATGTGAAGGGTGTTCTATATGTATATTTGAGGTCAAAGGTCATCGAGGACACGTGACATTTCGTACAAAAACTGCTCCGGTAGTTATCCTTGTATACCAAAAATTAGACCTGTAGTTCTATTGGGAACCTTATTATTATATATTTGCATGATTAATAAGACACAGTATGTTGCCAGGGTCAAAGGTCAGAGGGTATCCCCAAAATTTTTGTGTACATTTTGGTACCTTACTTGTATGTTCATTAGACAGTGACCTTCCCTTACTTTTACATAGGTCAGAATAAGCCAGTGCCATAGCTGCAGAGGTATAGCACAGGATAAAGGTCCTTGAAAAATGTGAAAAAATATTGCTTTAAAAATCTTCTTCTCTAATTCGAAATGGCTTGTGATCTTGAAATTTGGCATTGAGGACCCTTGACCTATGGTCTACAAATGTTGTTAACTGTTCTTTGATTGATTAAATTGTATGCAAATGAGATGGCTTTAAAAGTGTCAATTGAAGATAACTGCTGAATTATGTGACCAGTCGGTATTGTAACCAAGTAAATAAATATTGTCTTTGAGTATTACCTATGAGTAAAATTGCAAGTCATTTGGTGCAATGGTAAGTGAATGGGAGCCGTGACATGTTAAAGTAGGCCAAAGGTCATTCAAGGTCATCAAAAATTTGTTTAAAAAGTTTGATCCCGTACTTACTCCTGTGAACCTAGAACCAAACCTTTAGCCCCTGTAGTTCCTGAGATACATTGATTTTAGCATAGTTAAATAGTAGTGAAAAAATATAAATTTAATCACTTTAAAATCTTCTCTAAAAACGGCGAGGTCAATGAATCTGAAATTTGGCATAAGGCGTCTCAGTACTCTGTTTTACAAAAGATGTTCACAGCGTATTGATTGGTCACGTTTTATGCAAATTAGGCAGAATACAATCTTTGAATTCAACTTGCCAGCCAAGTCAAATGAGATACCGTATTGAAAGAGCCAGAACTCTGTGGGCTTAATAAGCCCTGAAAATTTAAAAATCTACTCGCAACGGTTTTGGCGTTCTAGGATGGCAAAAAAGGGACGGGGTAGAATAAGAAGTAGAAAGTTGAACCCCAGTAAATATAACAGGGGCCCAAGCCCCCAAGGGGACTTTGGGCCCAAGCCCCCAAGAGGTCTTCGGGCCCAAGCCCCCTTGGGGGCTTGGGCCCCCAATTAAACTGAACTGCGTATGTAATTTTTGTAAAAAGTAAAGAGCGAAATAGACGTTTATTTAAGTACAGCTGTCATGTGGCTGTGTTTATTTCTTGTGTCGCACAACGTAGAGTCCACACGAACTTAGTTAAATTCTAATGATTATGGTGAAATTCTAATGATTATGGTGTTTTTGGTATTCACCACTAAAGTCACCACTGAATTATCCGTACTTCGAACGAACACACACTCACACTAGTTACAACATTTCGATGGAATATGCAGCTACGAATAAGCCACTTCTGAGTCAGCTTATAATGATTTTCTCTCCAGATTTCCAAATACATATAAGCCAAGTTGGAAGGGAGAACCGTCGGATAATCAATTGCAAGAGAAAGGACACGGTGACCATACTAATTCCACGAATTCGTGAGAAGTTTAATATTCCTCAGTCACCAGATATATTTCTTTATGAACGTGTTAACATTCCGGGCAAAATCAGCAGATGTCTCGCATACAACAAACTGATACATAAATGTTCGAAATGGGACTTTGTCTTTGACGTCGAAGGAAGTGAACCCGACCTCAGTAAGTATTTAATTTCATATCTAGGGTTTTTCGTAATGAATATTAGTGTACAAACTGTAATGAAACTACTACTACTACTACTACTACTACTACTACTACTACTACTACTACTACTACTCATGTGTACACAGCGTGGTAGTGTGCTCTGAGTTTTCTCACAGTTATTGAGTCCTTCAGTGATTTCCGGACTTAGATCGTTGTCTGATCTGTTTTTGCTCCGGTTGTGGACTGCTCCTGTCAAGTTTTTTGTGTTTGAACTTTCGATTGAAGAGATTTTTGCGGATTCCCTCAGTGGTTTCGGTGTGCTATTTCTTAGGCCAAGACGGCCGCGCCATTCATTGACAATGGACGCTTAGCTACGTTTACCGGTCTCACGAGGAAACATGGTGTGAAGTGTGAATCCATGGAAGGAGTCTCTGTCGAAAAGTATCAACAAGCTATTTCAACGATTACTGGTCCACAGAATATCATCGCTGCTTCCAGAGTTTACGGTTCAGTTATCGTTTCTTTCAATTCCGTTACTTTGGTGGAAAACGTGTGTGTCAATGGTTTCGAACTGAATAGTTACTCAATTCAAGTTGAACCTGTTGTAAAACCAGCGACAAAAGTCATAGTGTCTGGCGTTCCACCGTTTATTCCGAATCATGTGATTGAAACTGAACTTCTTACATTTGGTAAACTTGTCAGTAAAATCAAAACGATTCTTCTTGGATGCAAGAGCGAACATTTAAAGCATGTAAGATCTTTCCGAAGACAAGCTCTGGTACTGATTGATGACGACTTTCATGGTACGTGGGAAGGACCTTTGACCGTAGAGTACGAAGATAAAAGATACAGAATTTTTCTTTCAACAAAAGAAATGAAATGTTTCAAGTGTGGTCAAAAGGGACATATTCAGCGTTATTGTCAACAATCAGCCCAAACCGAACCAACTGCAACATTGCCAGAAAAAGACAATGCTACCGTAATTAACGAGAGTCAATTTGAAAGAGGTGTTAAAATTCCGACCAACAACGATGAATATGTTCAACGTCCGATGGAACCAATCTGTGGTGATTCGTCTACTCTTTCCAATCATGGCACATCAACGTGAAAACACAACGATGGCTGATAATGTTGATGGTCATAACGTCGCGGACATTTCTGATACACCGCAAATCAACAGTGATGCCTATGGTAATGAGGAACAAGAAAATATAGTCTGTGATGACGAAACTGACATTGTTCAACGTGATCCGTCTTTGAAAGATTATACAGAAACTGTCTTGAACACTGACAGAACGAATGACAACGAATTTCAAAGGGAAATGATGTTACTGATGATGAGAGGGTACGAACCCCTCCATCGCCTTTCCCTCCTTCTCCGGACCTGTGTTTTACGCAAGCTTCAGAATCCTCAGATTCTTCTCCAGCTTGCACTCCGTCGCTTGTTCTCTCCGGATTTTCTGATTTCGTTCCGGATTCTCAAGACATTGCAGACAAGACCAATGCATCGAGGGATATGGATATGTCTACAGTTGACTCTCAGAGCATCTCTTTCTCACCGCTTTCTTCTCAACATATTGCTAGCCAGTCTACAGAAGAAAGTTTTAAAGATTCTACGCCAAAAAACACGATTGGAACTAATTTGGGAAAATTGGATGAGAGTAATTATTAAAAAAAGTAACGAAATCGAATTTTTTACAGCTGAAATTTTACAAACTAATAAAATAGTGTAAAATTTGAAGTATTGTTCTCATCGAACAAAACAACGAAAACACAACGATTATTGCGTACCTCTTTCATCGGATTCATTTTCATGAAAAAAAGTTCATTTTTGTGTAAATGTACTAAAGAAATGAGACAAAATGCTTAAAATTTCTCTACTTAACGACTTTTGAGTCAGGGCACTTTTGAAAAGCCCCTGACTTTTTCGTTAATTTAAGGCTTCATAAACATTAAATTAATTCAGGGCACACTTTAAATGACCCTGACTGACTTAACTGTAAATCAATCGAAAAGCTTCATTTTGGTCGAGGAAAAGTGACAAATTGAGATTATTACTAGTGTTTCAGTAATGAAGAAACTACAGACGAACTCTCATATTTTCATTCAAATATGAATATCGTTCATATGTTTTGAACAATATTGCATTAGATACCAACATGCACTGCATGCATTTCAACAGCATCGTAAATTTTGAATAAAATTTTAAAGATGGTAAGCAAATATAGTGTAATATTAGACAAATTTCTAAAATTCTTAAGAAATGTTGCCAATCCAATTATCCCAATTTAGTTCCAATCGTGTTCAAAGGAAACTGATGACAATGAATCAGTGGTGTCGGACGTTTCAGATTCTCCGTTTTTCCATGATGTATCAACTCAATCGATTGCAGACTTCTTGAAAAATACAAAACATTCAAAGAAGTTTATTCAGGATTGTTTTGACGGCCATTAAAATCTGAAATAACTTGCGAAAATGTTGCTTGGACATCGCTCTTCACAGCCCGTGAACACCTCAACGAGAGCTCGCATCTACAAGCTGGTTCGTAAAATCAAAGACTATGTCAGAAGTACTGGTAGGTCGACTGCGATTGAGTCTTCAATTTAGCTCACTTTCATTATGTGGAAGCATCTTCTCTCAATCCTATTTACAGGCATGGCTCTGTCCTGTGTAACGCTTAATGTTCGTGGGTGTCGAGACTCGATGAAACGCTTCCAACTTTTTGATTTCCTCATGCATTCCAACCGGCTTCTTGTTACCTTTTACAAGAAACTCACAGTATTCCCAGTGATGCAAAATTATGGCCTTTGATTTGGAGAGGACGTTGCATTTTGTCACATGGTTCAACAAACAGTGCAGGCGTCGCTATATTGTTTTCACCCACCTCTTCAATTGATATCATTCGTACATCAGAACCAATTCCTGGACATTTACTGCATGTGCAGGCACACGTTGATGGCAGCCTAGTCAATATTATTAATGTGTATGGACACACTACTTCCAATGAACGGTTGTGGTGTTTTATCAAGCTGAATGATCTGCTATCAAGTTTAGATGTTGACAGTGTTGTTTTTCTTGGTGGAGACTTTAATTGTACTCTGAACGAAGAATCGGACAGAATCAATTGCAAGGAGTCTGACATGTGTGCAGTTCGCCATTTTAATAATTTAATCCACAAGTACAGGCTTGTTGACAGTTGGAGTCACGATCATGGAGACAACCGTAATTACACCTGGCACAGAAATGATAAAAAAGGCCCGTCTTGACAGGATTTACATCAACAAGTGGATGAGATCTCGCATTACGGTGGCTTCAATTCATTATTCTGCGCTCACGTTTTCTAAACATTCGTTGGTAAAGTTAAGGGTAACAAAGAAAGAAGTAAAACATCGCAACCCAATATGGTGTCTTAATACAAGCATCTTAAAGCATGAACTCTATAAAGATATCATTTCGCATTTTTTGGTTAAACTGGAGACAGTGACAAAATCAATATTGTGATTTGTTGACATGGTGGGAGATAGGAAAATGGAAAATTAAACTTTTATCTCATCAGTATTGTGCTTCAAACCAGTACAACCTGAAATGGGATAAATTACGCCTAGAAAAGTAAATTCAAGAACTTGAGAAAAAGTTACATGAAGACAAAAGTCTCTTTGATGAATATCAACAAAAGAAAAGTTCTCTAGCTCAGTTGGTAGACCTTAGGAGCAGAGGTGCAGCTATACGATCTCGTCACCAATTACTTACTCACAGTGATGTTTCGAACAGTTTCATCTTTTCTCTTGAACGAGAGCGGGGAAGGTCAAAGCCCATTATTCATATAAAACGTGATGACGGCTCAATAACGGAAAATCCCGATAAAATTCGTGACATTTTTTACGATTTCTACAAGGAGCTTTATTCTGCTGAACATGTTGACGTTGATGCCCAGTGTCCAATTCTCGACACTTTGGCGCAATTAAATGAGGAAGATCGTGATTACCTTGATGGTGACATTACTCTTGATGAACTTACCTTTGCTGTAAAAGAACTTTCAACTGACCGTACTCCAGGAATGGATGGTTTGCCTAATGAATTCTACAAAACATTTTGGTCTGTTATTGGTCAAGACCTTCATAAGGTATTCATTGAGTGTTTCCGTAATGATCAGCTTCCTATTTCTTGTCGGAGAGCAGTGTTAAGTCTTCACCAAGCTGGAGACAACACATTAGTTAAGAACTGGAGACCCATTAGCTTGTTATGTAGCGACTATAAAATTGTCACGAAAGCTCTCTCAATTCGTTTACGTAATGTTCTTTCCAAAATAATTCATGTTGATCAGTCCTGCTATATTCCAAATCGTCACATATTTGATAATGTGAATTTATTACAGGATAGTATTTTTTATGCCAATGACACAAACTCACCTCTGGGAATTGTTGCTCTAGACCAGGAAAAGGCTTTTGACCGTGTCAGTCATGATTACCTTTTTAAAACTCTGAGCTCTTTCGGTTTTGGCCCCTGCTTTATTAATTACATTAAAACTCTCTATACAGATATTCACTCAGTTTTAAAGATAAATAGTCCCATTACCGCTCCAATTTCAATTAATCGTGGGATTCGTCAAGGTTGCTAACTTTCTGGTCAACTTTTTTGTGATTATTGCCTTAGAACTATTTTTAGATAAGATTAGGAATAACAGTAACATAAGGGGATTGATAATACCAGAAGCTCCTAGTCCTACATGCCTTTCTGCGTATGCCTACGATGTTGAAGTTTTTATTACTAGAAATGAAGATTTTAGAAACTTGAAGTCCACCCTTAAGTTGTATGAAAATGCGTCTTATGCAAAAGTTAACCTAAAGAAATCTGAAGGGTTCTGGGCTGGTAGTTGGCGAAATCGTACTTACACGCCATTAAATATCAAATGGAACTCAACAGGGTTAAAATTGATCGGTGTGTATGTTGGTAACTCAAATAATTATTGTCAGAAAAATTGGTCTGAATTAGTGAACATCACTGAAAACAAGGTGAAATTTTGGTCGTCTTTTGCACCTGGCATGTCATACAGAGGTCGTGTTTTGATCATTAATCAGCTGATTGCATCAAAATTACTCCATAGATTGACTTGTACAACTCCCGATGATCAAACAATTTCTTACCTTCAAACCCTTTTTCTGAGATTTTTCTGGCAAGGACGTCATTGGATTCCTTCAGAAACTCTGTACTTACCTCTCATTCAAGGTGGCCAAGGCCTTATTCATCTTAAAACTCGTTGTATTTCTTTACGTCTCAGTTATATTCAAAAGTATTTGTATCAGGATGTTCATCATTCGTCGAATTATTTCAGAGATTTTTATTTTAGAAGAGTTGGTGGTCTCAATTATGACAAACAGTTACTTCTCACAACAGACTTTGATCTTTGTAATGCTGCTATTCCTGCTTTTCATAGTGATTTATTACATTGTTGGAATTCTGTTGAAAAAATTCGTAAAGGAATTCCACTGAGTGTTCCTGACATTCTTAAAGAGCCTCTTTTTCAAAATCCTCTCATTATGCATCCCGTTCATAAGTCAACTTTTACTGTACAAGCCTTTGTCAATGCTAATGTTACAACTATAGGTGATCTTTTCAATAACTTGGAAATTGTTGGATAACTTCTTCAGATTTGTGTGATAGAGTTGCGATTCATTCACAGCGTATTATTTCTTTGTCTTTACAATGTATTTACAAGGCTATTCCTGGTCGTTTGAAATCCGACATGAAAAATCATCCCAAACAATGCACCAGACACTGTGTTTTCTTTTCAGCTGCAACATTCTACAGAGCACAATTATTTTCTGTGTAAAATAGAGAAAGGTGCAATTTACAAGTACTTGATAATGGTTCATCATTATGCATGTTTACCAGACAGATTTGACACCATCTGGAGGGATATTTTGAGTATTCCACATTCTATCAAACCAAACTTTGCTTCATGTTATTGTGATCCAATCAAAGAAAGAAGGGGATTTACAATGGCGCATTATGCACGGAGCCTATCAAACTAGTTCTCCTTTGTTCCGTGCTGGTTTTCGTTTAGATGCCAACTGTTCTCTCTGTAATGACATCGACTCACTTTTACATACTTTCATTGAGTGTCTAAACATTCAACCACTTCTAGGTGTTCTTTCCATTATAACGTCTCGTTTAGTTTTACCTGGACAAGTTGTAAACATTGCATGGTTTTTCATTAATCCTCCTGTTAAAAACTCTGTATTTATTCATAGACGTGCAATGTCTCTGTTTGTTTACATTTCTACAATGGCTAAGTTGTGTGTTCATTTAGCAAGAAGAAATGTGTTTAGGAACCAGGGTCCTGTTGATCCTTAAGACATATTTAAAATCAAGATTTTCTCCAGATTGAGACTTGAATTTGAGTATCATCGTCTTAATGAAAATTTACATTCTTTTAATATTATTTGGGCTTTTGATGATATTCTTTGTGACACTCATGATGGTCAACTCAATTTCCACATTTAAGAAATATCACTCTTTTTTGTCCATCGGTAGGTTGTGTCACCTTTTTGAATTAATTTGCAATTGGTGTAAGATATGTGGATCTTGCTGACATTTACTCTTGTCATTCATGACGTTTTCTGTACAATGCCGACCATCACTTTATAGTGATTGTTAGCTCACGTGTGTAAACACGTTGGCTAATGTCATAGCGATGTCTGTCTGTCTGTCCGTGTGTGTGTGTGTGTTAGTGTGTGTGCGTGTGTGTGTGTGTCTGTCTGTTTACACGATAACTCAACCAGATATAAATTGAAAATGTTCACGTGTTTCATTATATATTGCAGTTATGTGTAAACTTGAACCTTTGCCACATGTTTGCAACTTCATTGAAAGTATTATGATGAACAAAAGTCATCCTTTCAACCTGGTAGTTTTGCATAAAACTTCTATCAAATACTTATGCCAGTGTACCAAATATCAGACCTCTAGCTCTATTGGCTGGCTCAGAATTAGATATGCGCATAATTAATGAGGTAAAGGATGTGATGTCATAAGGTCTCCCATCATACCAAATATGAAGCGTGTAGCATTTGTGGTTACTAAGTTATGGATATATATGTATATTCAAGGTCAAAGGTCATCAAGGTCACATGACATTTTTTCAAAAAAATTGTAATGCTAATCTATCCCTATATACCAAAAATCAGACCTCTAGCTCTATTGGCTGGCTCAGAATTAGATATGCGCATAATGTATGAGGTACAGGATGTGGTGTCATAAGGTCTCCCATCATACCAAATATGAAGCGTGTAGCACTTGTGGTTACTGAGTTATGAACATATACGTATATTCAAGGTCAAAGGTCATCGAGGTCACATGACATTTTGTCAAAAAAATTGTATTGCTACGTTATCCCTATATACCAAAAATCAGACCTCTAGGTCTATTGGCTGGCTCAGAATTAGATATGCGCATAATTAATGAGGTAGAGGATATGATGTCATAAGGTCTCCCATCATACCAAATATGAAGCGTGTAGCACTTATGGTTACTGAGTTATGGAGATATATGTATATTCAAGGTCAAAGGTCATCGAGGTCACATGACATTTTGTCAGAAAAATTGTAGTGCTAAGTTATCCCTATATACCAAAAATCAGACCTCTAGCTCTATTGGCTGGCTCAGAATTAGATATGCGCATAATTAATGAGGTACAGGATGTGATGTCATAAGGTGTCCCATCATACCAAATATGAAGGGTGTAGCACTTGTGGTTACTTAGTTATGGACATATACGTATATTCAAGGTCAAAGGTCATCCTGGTCACATGACATTTTGTTAAAAAAATTTGTTATGCTAAGTTATCCCTATATACCAATTCCAGGGTTAGGTTGGTAGCGGGTCGAGTTGACTGGGGTCGAGTTGGTTCGGGGTTGAGATGTACAGAAACCATGGTCATCATGCTTCCCATAGACTACCATGTATCAGAAAAGTTAAAACTGTGATAACTTCATTAATATGCAAGCCACGCCCACCAAAACCTTTTCAGTTCTAGCCATTTGAATTCTGAAGATGTCTACCAAATTTGACTGAAATACGTTCAGCCATTTTTGAGATAATGGGGATACAGACACACGGACACACACACACAGACATACACACAGACAGACATGGCTAAACCATATGCTCACGTGTGTGAACACGTGAGCAAAAAACGCCCGAACGGATTCAAGTCAGATTTGGTACACAGGTACCATGTACTACTTGCAAGAACTGATTAGATTTTGGTTAGTGGCTTGCATATTAATGAAGTTATGCAATATTGTTTTTTTTTTTCCGTACATATTTAATGAACTTTTGTTATTAGTGAGATAACTCTGAAATTCCCGCACCAAACTTGATGATACTTGCAACAAATAATGATCTGATATATATCTAATTATACTTAGAAGTAATAGGCAGTGTAAAGTTAATAAGCAGCTCATTTGCATATTTTATGAAGGTTTGTAATTAGCCATATAACTTCGATATTACTTCACCAAATGTGATGAAATCTGCTGAAGATACTGATCCGACTGATATCTAACTGTAGTGTAAAGCATTTAGTGGTGTGAATTTAATTAAGGGTTCATTTGCATATTTAATGAACTTTGTAATTAGGTATATAACTCTGAAATTACGGCACCCAAGTCAGTGACATTGGGTACAGATATTGTCTTGATAAATATCTAATGGTACTGAGAAACATTTGGCAGTGTCAAGTTAACAAATAGGTCATTTGCATATTAGTAAAGCATTTAGTAGTGTAAAGTTAATTAAGGGTTCATTTGCATATTTGATAAACTTTGTAATTATGTATGTAACTCTGAAATTTTGGCACCAAAATTTTTTGAAACGTGCTACAGATATTGATTTGATATATATTTAATTGTGTTATGAATCATTGAACAGAGTCAGCTTAAATTAGGGTTTATTTACATATTTAATGAACTTTGTAATTAGTGATATTACTCTTAAATTACAGCATTCAATTTAATAAAACATGCTACAAATGTTGATCTGATGGATATCTAATTGTCCCATACAGCATTGAGCAGTGTCAAGTTAAGGAACAGCTCATTTGCATATTAAATAAAGTTTTGTAATTAGTGATGAAAATCTGAGAGTACTGTGCGAAGTTGACAAAAAACCCTGCTACATATAGTGATAACATATATCTCATTGTTCTATGAAGCGCACTACTATTAATGAACCTGTTGTAAAACACGTGAGCATATTCAGTTCATATCTGGTATTTTATTTGTATCTTAAATTTCCTTTGGTTCCTTGAAATGTAAAATTTTCCTTTTATAGTTTTAGTATGTAGGGACCTGTGTGAAATAAAGATATTTGAAAAACTACTACTACTACTACTACTACTACTACTACTACTACTACTACTACGCATGTGTAGACGTCGTGGTAGTGTGCTCTGAGTTTTGCTACAGTTTTTGAGTCCTTCAGTGTTTTCCGGACTTACATCGGTGTTTCATCTGAGTTTGCTCCGGTTGTGGACTGCTGCTGTCAAGTTTTTTGTGTGTTTCAACTTTCGATTGA